>JAOTQR010076748.1:0-12802 GCA_025774065.1 Solanum ossicruentum
CAACAAAGTAACAGTAAGAAGGTGGAGTTAGAGATAAAGTCTTCATCTCCTCCTAATGTCGATGTTCCTACTTCCTCTACTACTGATCATTTTTAGCAATGATTCTGATGATCATAATACCACTGAGATTGTGCCTCCATAACAATATTATTCAATTTCTCAAAATCGACCAAGAAGAGTTATTACAAAGCCATCTAGATTTCATCATGATGATGAAGATCAGCTTGTTGCTTATGCATTGTCTGATGCACAAGATATCGATAAAAGTGTTAATCCATCTTCTTATTCAGAGGCAATTACTTGTGCTGATTCATCTAGATGACTCATGGCAATGAATGAAGAAATTGAAAGTCTCTACAAGAATGACACTTAGGAGTTATCTGAGCTTCCTAAAGGCAAGCGACCATTCAGTTGCAAATGGCTTTACAAGAAGAAAGATGGCATCCCCAGGGTTGAAGAAGTAAGATGGAAAGCACGTTTGGTCGTTCGGGGTTTTGACCAAAAGGAAGGTATTGACTTTAATGAAATTTTCTCTCCTATTGTTCGTCATACCTAAATTCGTGTGCTACTTGCTTTTGTTGCTCTGTTTAATTTGGAGTTAGAGCAACTTGATGTCAAAACTGCTTTCTTCCATGGAAAACTTGAAGAAGAGATCTATATGAAGCAACTCGAGGGTTTTGCTATTCCTAGAAAGGAAGATTGTGTTTGTCGTTTGAAGAAATCTCTTTACATCCTTAAACAAGCTCCAAGACAGTGGTACAAAAGGTTTGATTCCTTTATGATCACGCAAGGTTTAACCAGAAGCAAATATGACAGTTGTGTGTCTTTTCGATAATATGATAACTCTTGTATATACTTGTTGCTTTATGTTGATGATATGCTTATAGCCACTCGCAATAAGTCTCAAATTGACAATTTAAAATCTCAACTTAGTAAGGAGTTTGAGATGAAAGATCTTGGTGTGGCAAAGAAGATTCTTCGCATGGAGATACACAGGGATCGACAAGCTGGGAAGTTATTTCTGTCTTAGAAAAATTATATTCATAAAATTCTTTGCAAATTCAATATATACTCGTGCAAGTCCGTCTCTACACCTTTTGCCACTCATTTCAAGTTATCATCTGATCATTATCCAAAGACGGAGGAAGAGAAAGAACGTATGTCAAACGTTCCTTATTCTAGTGCTGTTGGTAGTCTTATGTATGCAATGGTTTGCACTAGACTTGATCTTGCATATGCGATTAGTATGGTGAGTCGCTATATGCACAATCCTAGAAAGGTTCATTATTATGCTGTTAAATGGATCTTTTGATATTTGAAAGGTTCTTTTGATCTTGGCTTGGTGTTCGATAGAAGCAAGGCAACATCACATGACATTGTTGCATTCGTTGATTCTGATTATGGTGGTGATCTCGATAAACGAAGGTCTCTCTCTGGCTACATCTTTAACCTATGTTCTAGTGTTATCAGTTAGAAATCATCGTTGCAATCTATTGCGGCTTTGTCTACTACAGAGGCAGAGTACATTGCAGCTACAGAAGGTGTAAATGAGGCTACTTGGTTATGTGGTCTTGTTATTGAGCTTGGTGTCACGTAGGATACAACTGTTGTATTTTCAGATAGTCAAAGTGCTATTCATCTTACCAAGAACGATGCCTACCACTCCAAGACAAAGCACATCAATATTAAATACCATTATATCAGAGATACTATTGCTGCTGGAGAGATTACTGTAAAAAAAGTTCACACCTCTAAAAATCCAGCAGATATGTTAACAAAGTCATTGCTTGTTGCTAAGTTTGAGCATTGCTTGAACTTAGTTGGTGTTCTCGGCATCTAATAGCTCTTCGGAGCTTTATACAACGATGAACATTTTGTAAAACTTGGTCCAAGGTGGAGATTGTTGAAATCTGGCCCAAGATCTGGTCAGCCTACATTTGTTGACAAACCAAGATTTGTCAAACTTGGCTACCCACAAGCAATTAGGCATGTTTTTTCAACAATTATAGGCAATTATCAAATTGGCTGCTAAGTTTTTTCAACAAAGTTGGCTACCAAATTTGTTCTAAATTGGCTGCCTAATTTGTCAAATTAGGCATGCCATTCTCAGCAAAGTTGGCCACCAACTTTGCCAACTTTGTTGAGTTTTTTTTCAACAATTATAGGCAAAGCTTTACCTATAAAAGAAGAACTTAAGCTCCTTCATTTGATCACACCAAGTAGAGAGAAAAATATATATAGAGTCTACGAATTCTGTGAGATACACATTGTGTATTTTGTAAGTGTTGTAATACTCATTTTGTATCACTGAGTGACACACAAAAATTATATCCTCTTAGTGCTTAGGCCCAGTGAGGTTTTGTTGTACACTTTTCATTGTAGTGATATTTTGTTCGTCGTCTTCCGTGGATGTAACCTATTTTTTGGTGAACCACATTAAATCTGTCTCCTTTTATTATCTTGCCCAATTTATTTATACTTTTCAATATCATTCCCGATCCTTATCCCGCTTCCGCTATCGCCTCATATTCCCTAATAATTCTTGTGCCTGAAATTTCTCATCACTTCACATTCGGTATCAATCTTCTTGCATACTTTCTCATTTTCCAAATCTAGAACCTTAATGGCCACTGTACTTCTACCAGATAATGGTTCTTTGTACACAGAACCAGGACTACCCACACCAATTAAATTAGATTCATCAAAATTATTTGTTGCTAGTTGAATCTCGTGATAAGAAACTAATTGATGAGCCTTGATCTCTGAACTTTCTCCACATCTTTGGACTTCCCTTTTTTGTTTTGTTTCATTATCCAAATTGAAACCAATACGAATATCAGAAGGATGAAATAACTACCGCAGTAACAATTTTTAGCACAACTTTCATAAGCTTTGATTGTTTTCCTGGATTATTAGTGATAGCACAAGCAGGAATCTCCAATATGTGCATTCCGCAAAGACCTTTGTTCCCAAGAAATGATTGCAGAGTCGAATTTCCAAACACTCCGCCACTCGGTATTTCACCTTCTAAACCATTAAATGAAACATTAATGCTTTTAAGGTATAAGAGCTTTTCCAAAGACTTAGGAATAGTACCTGACAATTCATTTCAAGACAAATCCAAGCCCTCTAAGTTTATCAACTTGGCAATGGATAATGGAATTGAGCCTGAAAATGAATTATTTGATAGATCAAGATACTTCAAGTTTTGGAGGTCTCCCAATTGGCTTGGTATCATTCCTGAAAAGTGGTTACCAGAAAGGTATAGTTCAATAGTAGCCTTAAGTCCTCCAATATCTGATGGAACTTCTCTCGCTATTGAATTTTGTGACACGTCTAGATAGAGAAGGCCACTCATCTTCCAAAGGCATTGAAATAGGAGATGCATACAAGTATGTTGCCTATACTTGTGGGGATGAGCCCGGTGATGTGTTCATCTAATATATGAAAGTTTTCCATAGTAGATGAAAGATTCCAAAAACAATTGGGCAGAACGCCATTCAATGGATTGGAACCCACTTGTAGATATTGCAACATCCTACAGTCTGCCAAAGAATTGAAGAATAGAAACTCACGCTCTCTTGCTTCATTGGCAAGTTGATTAGTATGTAGGAACAGATATTGCAGGTCACAAAGATTCCCCAAATTAGTTGGAATAGTTCCTGTGAGAAAGTTCCCCGATAGCTCCAGATCTTCAAGCTTGGAAGCATTTGTTATGAACAATGGAATTTCCCCTTCCAGCTGATTGCCTACCAAGTAAAGGTATTTAAGGTTTGGAAGATCAAGACCTGTAGTGGCTGGAATTCTTCCAGAGAGGTTATTGAAATTGAAATGAATAGCTTTCAATGAAGCTATGTTGAAAATAACCTCTGGAATTTGACCAATAAGATTATAATTATCGTTGAACCGTAATTGCCTCAAATTCGATAGCTTCCCTAATTCTGGTGGAATTTGGCCCACCATGTGATTATTTCCACAATAAAGATATTGCAGAGTGGAAATATTTCTCAATGAAGTGGGAATAGTCCCTTTTATTGGATTATCACCAACATATAACCACTCGAGCTTGGACAAGCAACCAATATTTCTTGGTATTTCTCCAGTTATGTTGTTCAAAGATATGGACAAAATTTTGAGTTGTGTTAGTTGGCATATATTAGAAGGAATACGACCAAAAATTTGGTTGTTAGATACTTAAAAAGTTCAAATTTGACACAATATTCCCTTCATCAAACAAGAGAGGGCCAGAAAGTCTATTGATTGCCAGATGCTCTGCAAGTAGAGATGAGATATCAAACAATGTTGCGGGAATGGAACCTGTTAATTGATTGTCGACCAAAGACAAAAATCTAAGTTGGCTTAGATTACCAATGTCCCTTGGAATGTTGCCGCTGACTCTATTCCCAGAAAAAGTGAAGTTCATCAATTTTGTGGTGTTTCCAACTGAAAGAGGGATTACACCTGTGAGGCTATTGTTCCTGAGATTAAGACTCTGAGTTCGGGTATATACCTATTGGGGAAATAATGACGAAACACAAACGGAAGCATAGTAAAATCTTTTCCCCCAAATAAATAAGATGAATGACAAGGCACAACGAACTCCAAAATCAGCAGCAACAAATCAGTTTAAATCAGTGGAAATAAAGTAGAGAACACACAATTTATGTGGAAACCCCAATTCGGGGAGAAAACTATGGGACCGTTCAACAACAGTTTGAAAACTTCCACTAAGCACCAAGAACCAAGTGGGTACAACAAGTTCTCCTCTCTAGTAAACACTAGAGGCAAATACAATCATCAAGGAGCATCGTAAACAAAACAACAATCAACAATTTCATCAAAAATACAGCAAAAAGGCCTAAAAATGAAGGTATGAAAACACAACAAGAAAATGACCTTCTAAGCATCAAAACGAGAAACTGATTGGTCTACTTAACCAAAAAAATGTCACGAACAACATACTAAAATTTGAGGATGATTGGACTCCGTTTGTCCTTCGATCCAGAAGGAAAACCAGGCTGCCAGCATAGTGACAAAAATGTCTGCAACTTTCTGTTTTCTGATTTTCTGCTTACTAATAATCTGATTTTGCTGCTAAATATATATATCTACAGCTGCTGCTAGTGAAATGGGCCAACACCAAATGAAATAAATTTGGGTCTAAATAATAGTCCAATTAAAGAGCATAATTAATTGGACAATCCCTCCATGTAGGAAGGAAATTTCCTAACAAATCTCCCCCTCACTCCTACATGGAGAAAGCAATCAAATGGGCCTTCTCTCGACAAAACATGAGCTTCTCCTTTGGCAAAGTCTTGGTCAACATATATGAACAATTATGACTTGTGTGAATCTTCAGTAGTTCAAATGACTTGTCCTCCACAGCTTCTCGAATCCAATGATATCTTTTATTAATATGTTTGGTTCGAGAATGAAAAGCGGCATTCTTAGCAAGGTGGATGACACTCTGAGAATCACAGTGAAGAAGGTAATTTTCTTGTTCCAAACCAAGCTCCTCAAGAAAATTCCTCATCCATAATAACTCCTTGCCTGCCTCAACAGCTGCTATATATTCTGCCTCAGTATTGGACAAAGCAACACACTTTGCAATCTTGATTGCCATGAAACTACAGCTCCAGCAAATGTCATCAAGTACCTCGAGGTAGACTTTGCAGTATCAATATCTCCAGACATATCTTCATCTGTGTACCCAGACAACTCAGGTTGTCCAATACCAAAACATAGACAAACTTTAGAGGTACCTCTAAGATATCTGAGAATCCACTTCATGGCTGCCCAGTGCTCTTTACCCGTATTCGACATGTAGCGGCTAACAACCCCAACTGAATGTGCAATGTTTGGCCTCGTACATACCATGGAATATATCAAACAGCCCGCGGCGAAAGAAGAAGGCACCTTATTCATATCTTTCTTTTCTTTCTCACTTGAAGGGCATTGATCCATACTCAACTTCATGTGTCCTACAAGTGGAGAGCTCACGGGTTTAGCATTGCTCATGTTGAATCTGTTAAGAACCTTCTCAATATATCTCTCCTGTGATAGCCAAAGTTTCTTGTTTTTTCTATCACGAGTGATCCTCATGGCTAAAATCTTTTTGGCAGGGCCTAAGTCCTTCATTTCAAAAGACTTGCTCAGTGGCTTCTTCAAGCTAGCAATCTTTTTAGTGTCCTGCCCAACAATCAACATATCATCTACATATAAAAGGAGAATAACAAAGTCACCATCAGAGTAATTCCTCACAAAGACACAATGATCAAATGTTTTGTCAAAGCCATGATCAACCATAACGGACTCGAACTTCTTGTACCACTGCCGAGGTGTTTGTTCCAAACCATACAAACTCTTCTTCAAATGACATACCAAGTTCTCCTTTATCTTTACCTTAACCTGAAAGCCTTCAGGTTGCTCCATGTAGATCTCCTCATCAAGGTCACCATGAAGAAATGTTGTTTTCACATCAAGCTACTCAATCTCCAAATCCATACTAGCAGTTAATCCAAGTATAACTCGAATAGAGGATATCTTCACAACTGGAGAAAATATCTCATCAAAGCCTATGCCTTTCTTTCAACTGAAACCCTTCACAACCAATCTTTCGTTGTACCTTGGTTGTGAGCTACTCTCATCACACTTCAATCTGTATACCCACTTGTTCTTGAGTACTCTCTTGCCCTAAGGAAAGTCCACAAGCTCATATGTGTGGTTCTGATGCAAAGATGTCATCTCATCTTGCATGGCATCATACCACTTCTTGTAGTATGCGTGTGACATAGCTTCATCATATGTCTCTGACTCTCCTCCATCAGTGATTAGCACAAAATCATCATCTGAAAGTCTCGTGGAAGGTTTTCTGACTCTGGTGGACCTTCTCAATTGAGGTGGTGGTGGTGGCTCTAAATGTGGTTGTGACTCAAGAATATCATCATTATCATCATCATCATTATCATCTTCAGGAGTGTCATCTGCATGATTTTGCATATCTCCCCCATGATCTTGAGAGACTACAACACGAGGATGATATGGAACTTGATCAACTGTGATGCATAGAGAAGGATTTGCCTGCTTCTTTTCACAATCTTCAATAGTCTGATCTTCAAAGAAAATTACATCTTTATTTCTAATCACTTTGCTAATACGTGGATCCCATAACTTGTATCCAAACTTATCCTCTGAATATCCCAAGAAAATACACTCTTTTGTCTTCTTATCAAGCTTGGATCTCTCATGAACAAATGCTCTGCAGCCAAAGACTCTCAAATGCTTATAGAAGACATCTTTCCCTGACTAAACTCTTTGAGGAACATTGCCTTCAAGAGGAACTGAGGGGAAAAGGTTAATCAAGTATACTACAATGGATATTGCCTCCGCCCAAAAGGACATTGGCAGCTTAGCATGAGATAGTAGATATCTTATCTTCTTCTCAATGGTTCTGTTCATTCTTTCTACAACTCCATTAAGCTAAGGTGTCTTGGGAGCTATTTCTCAAGCCTGATGCCTTGAATCTTACAGTAGTTCTCAAATAGACCCCTGTACTCACCACCATTGTCTGATCTGACACACTTGAGTTTTCTGTCACTTTCTCTTTCAACTCTGGCATGAAACTCCTTAAAACATCAAGTACCTAGTCTTTATTTTTCAACAAAAAAGCCCATACTTTTCTAAAAAAATCATCAATAAAAGTTACAAAATATTGTGCACCACGAAATGATTTAGCATCCATAGAACAAACATCAGTGTGAAAAAGATCCAGAGCATGTTGTCTTCTATGTGAGAATGTGTATGGAATGTACCTCTATGCTGTTTTCCATCTAAACAATCAACACAAGAGTTTAAAGGCATACCTGAAATATCTGGGAGATAATCTTTCCAGGAAAGTATCTGCAAGCCCTTTTCACTCATATGGCCAAGTCTCTTATGCCACAATTCACTAGAAGCATCACTTGCTACATTGGCATCTCCGCTACATACACTGCCTTGCATAACATAAAGTGAATTTTGCTTTTTACCTCGAGCCACAATCAAATTTCCCCGAGAGAGTTTCTATTTTCCATCACAAAATTTGTTGGCATAGCCCTCATCATCAAGCAAGCCAACTGAAATCAAACTCAATCTGATATCTACAACATGTCTCACATCCTTCAGCACCAACCTGCAACCAGTGGAAGTTTCTAAACAAACGGTGCCTCTACCGATGATCTTAGATGAACCACCATTTGCCATCCTCACATGACCAAAATCATCAGTAGTATAGGATGAGAAATACTCCCTGTGCAAAGTGATATGATAAGATGCACTAGAATCAATCACCCAAGTGCAGTCATCACATGCCACATTTAATAAATGACCATCGATAATAAACAAATCATCATCACTAGATACCAAGGCTGTAGTATTCTTCTCATCTGGATTTTGCTCGAATTCTCAGTTTTCTCTTTTCTCTCCCTAGACATATCTCTCTTTTCCTTTCTGCATAATTTCTCAATATGACCCGACTTCTGACAATAATGGCAAAGAAGTCTTTTTTCCTTGATTTGGATCTCCCCCTGGACTTGTCTCTATAATGAGGATTTCTGGTCTTGCTTCTCCCCTGCTGGATTCTGGAATCATATTTGCTTCAACTTGGCTAGGGAAACTTGATTCTCTCCTCCTAGCCTCTTCATTTAGAATAATAGCCTTGACCATCTCCATAGTCATCTTGTCATCGGGAGCAGAGTTGCTAAGTGAAACTACTAGTATCCCAACTGTCGGGCAATGAGGAAAGCAACAACAAAGCTTGAAGTTCATCCTCCAATTTCATCTTTATTCCGTTTAGTTGGTTTACCACACCCTGAAACTCATTCATGTGAACTACAATGCTATCACCATTTTTGTATTGCAATTTAACAAGCTTCTTAATAAAAGAAGCTTTGCCCATAGCATTGTTTCTCTCATACATGGATTCAAGTTTCTTCCACATCTCAAACGCATTAGTTTCATTAGCAATATGTTGCAACACACTTAAAGAAACATGTTGATGAATGGAGGCAACGACATTTTGATTTAAGATACTCCAATCTTTCTCTACAACACCTGTTGGACGATCTTTATAAAAAATTGGGTCAAGCAAGTCTTTAGAACACAAATAATCTCCAACACGAATTTTTAAAATAGAATAATTCGTGGTGTCCAAACTAATCACCCCTTGCAAAATTACTTTGTCATCCATTATAAACAATACAAGAAGCCAACCAAAAACCAAGCTCTGATACCACTTTGTTGGAGAAACAATGACGAAACACAAACGGAAGCGTAATAAAATCTTTTCCCCCAAATAAATAAGATGAATGACAAGGCACAATGAACTCCAAAAACAGCAGCAACAAATCAGTCTAAATCAGTGGAAATAAAGTAGAGAACACACAATTCATGTGGAAATCCCAAATCGGGAAAAAAACCATGGGACCGTTCAAAACAGTCCAAAAACTTCCACTAATCACCAAGAACCAAGTAGGTACAACAAGTTCTCATCTCTAGTAAACACCTAGAGACAAATACAATCATCAAGGAGCATCGTTGACAAAACAACAATCAATAATTTCACCAAAAATACAGTAAAAAGACCTAAAAATGTAGGTCTGAGAATACAGCAAGAAAATGACCTTCCGGGCATCAAATGAGAAACTGATCAGCTTACTTGAAGAAGAAAATGTCACAGACAACATACTAAAATTTAAGGATGATCGGACTTCGTTTGGCCTTTGATCAGAAGGAAAACCAGGCTGCCAGCACTGTGACGAAAATGTCTGCAGCTTTCTGTTTTCTGATTTTCTGCTTACTAATAACCTGATTTTGCTGCTAAATATATATATTTGCAGCTGATGCTAGTGAAATGGGCCAAGAAAAAATGAAATAAATTTGGGCCTAAATAATAGTCCAATTAAAGAGCCCAATTAATTGGACAACCCTCCATGTAGGAGGGATATTTCCTAACAATACCATGGCCCTCTCCACATTTCATCACTAAGTTCATTGAAAGCCAATGAAATTACTTGAACTCTCCGGTGTTGAAATAGACTTGTTGGTATACTTCTGTTGAGCTGATTGTTTTGAATAACAATGACTTTCAAGCGACGCAAGTGGCCAAGTCCATAAGGAATGCCATCGTGGAGTAAATTGTTCCCGAGATTGAGCTCTTTGAGAAAGGACAAATTGACTAAAGATGGGGAAGTTGTGCCTTGAAGTTGCAAATTAGGAAGAACCAAGGCCACTACACATTGCCTTTTGGAACTGCAAGTGACACCGAACCAAGTGCAAAAAGAAGTATTTTTGGTCCAATTATTGGCCAAAAAATGACTAGAACTCGTAACAAGATTTTGAAAAGCTAATAGAAAAAATGCATATGTTACTTATGAACCTCTTTAGGGGAGACATCATCGCATTTTTTTTTCCACAATTTTTCAAGAAAAAAATTAATAAATAAAAATAAAAATCACGCCCAAAACGGAGCTAATATTTATGTATTTATTTTGTATTTACTTATAAATTTTCCTTCAAAGAAAATCATTAATATCAACTGTAGGAAAATTTATAAGTAAATACAAAATACATACATAAATATTAACTCCGTTTTGGGCGTGATTTTCATTTTTATTTTTTTAATTTTTTTATTTTTTTCTTGAAAAATGATGGGAAAAAAATGTGATGCTGCCTCCCCTAAAGAAGGCCATAAGTAACATATGCATTTTTAGCTTGTTGGTTAGTCTCATTTGAGGAAGCAACAGATAGAGAAAACTGAATTAGAAATAGAAGTATTAATAAGAAAATATGCTTCTCCATATGCACTAGACAAATGATATAGAATGTTTCAATGGAATCAATAAGAAAATAACTTTTATTGAGAGTGTTGTGTTTGCGTAAGTTGAGGGGCAAGGAAATTGATTCAAGAGTAGTCAGTCAACTACTCAACTTGCATTATTATACAATGATGACGAAAGTAAAAATTGATTTTAAGAAAATTTATGTAGGTTGTATATTTGATCCTTCTCATATGTCAAATTTTTTACTTGTTCGATTCAATGGCTAATTAGAATTTACTATTCAAATTTATTTTTCCACTCATTTTCTTGTAAAATTTATTTTTTACAAATACAAAATAATGAATTACAATATAGCTACAAAAAAAATGTTTTAATCCTCTTTCTTATTTTTTTCTCTTTTTCTTTACACTTCTTTCTTTCTATTCTCATATTCTTACGCTAAAGAATGAAAGGGAAAAAAATGAAATAAGAATAAGAAACTCAAATAATGATAAGCAAATACATCATAAAATATGAAAAAAAAAATGAAATAAAAATAAGAAAACCTAAATAATAATATGCAAATAGATCTATAAGAGGGATATTTAAATATTTATTTATTGCTTCACTTAAATAAATGTGACACTATTTATAAATAGTCGTGTGTGTAAAAATATAAAGTGTTATTTAAACCTACGTTGATCCCCTATTAACACGGTTCTTGTAACTAGTTTTTTTTACAAACGTACTAATAAATTTAAAATAATTTTCCACAATCTTTTTTGTGGGGTATCACTACTGAAATATCATTAAGAGTATAGATGGAGAAAAGCCAGTCAACTTAAATTATTTTAAAAAGGAATTTATTTGTTTTTTTAAAAAAGAAGGTTGCGTTATATATGGTCCAAAACCAAGTAAACGGGAGGTCATGCAGTCTAATTAAGACAAGTTTGGAAAAATACATATTGCTTGACCTCATCACTAGAGATGGATTCATGATTCAAAATTTATAATTTTTTACCTCAATTATTCTTTACCTAACATATTATTATTTTTCAATTAGGAAAAATGAACAATTGATATTAATATGTTAGTTATGTACAAATGATGATAGTTTAGATACAAAACTCACATATCTGATATATTTAATAGAAGGGGTTAACAATGATAAGATCAAAAATGAAAGAAAAAAATGAATTGTGACGAGTAAAAAATAAAGTGTTGTTGTAAATATCACAAATTATATTAAATAACATTTTTAAAAAAGAATTAGAAAATATATTCAAACTCACTGTGATATAATCTAAATAGTATAATTTTTGACTTGTCTTCTCCTATGATGCAACTGCTCCTTTAAAGCCATTAAATTCTCTTTTGATACTTCTGATGGTTGTCTTCAGCTCCTTGTATCATTAAAAAAAGGGGAAAAAATTTAAATATGTCATCGAACTTTGAAAAAAAGTTTATCTATGTCATCCGTCAAAAGTTTGACTCATTTATGTCATTATCATTTGAGAAAAACTCATCTATACTATTAATTTTTAAACATTTTTGAATGACTTACAAAGGTGATGGTTGTGATTTCCACAACCTTTTATGTCTTCACATGGAGGAATACATTCGACAACTTATAAAGGCAAAAGCACAAGAAGACTGGTGAATTTGATTGACAAAAGTCAGACAACTTGCATTATTAAGAAAAGGCATAATATCCAAATTTGACCTTAAACTTGAAGCGAAGTTGTAAGTTGGAACTCAAATTTTCAACTTGCACAAATAGGCACTCCAACTTGTCAATTCCTGAACAAGTAGACATTGCTCGCTGACATGGCACGGCGCGTGTTTAACACAAAAATTAGGCACGTGGGTGGGGTAATTTTGAACATAGCAACGGTAAAAATAGGGTAATTTGACCTTTTTACCCTATTACATTTCTCTCTCTCTCTCTCTCTCTCTCTCTCTCTCTCTCTCTCTCTCTCTCTCTCTCTCTCTCTCTCTCTCTCTCT
>JAOTQR010076751.1:0-12796 GCA_025774065.1 Solanum ossicruentum
GGGAGTATATTGCGTATATATAAGTATATTTATAAATGTATGTATATTTATAGTAGTTCTTAATCATTCTAAGGTTATGACACATTTTTTAGATCCGCCGAGCTTCTGTATATCCAAATGCAGTTCTTCTCATATCTTTATCCCTTACGACACTTCTCTGACTCTTTTGGGAGATTTTTGCTCTTCAACAATGCATAATTAGAGGAGAGTTTCCTATGGGTATGACCGAACCTTTTAAGGTTGCCTATGTATCCCCAAATAGGAATCAGGTTTGTGCGTAGTTTAAGGGTTAATGAATGAAAAATATGGAATCAGGTCAAAATGTAGTTCAACTACAGTGGGAGAAAACAAAAATATATAATGCAATAACAGATCTTAACTCAGGCTACCTACGTATCCAAGCTGAATCAGGTCAAAATATAGTTCAATACAATTGAGAAGTGAAAAACATGAAAGGACAGAATCTGAAAAGGATTGCCTACGTATCCCACCAAGAGAAGTCAAGTAAAACGTAGTTCTAGACACATAAAAACAATGATTTTGGATTTTCTAAGGTGACCGAACCCGATATGGGTTGCCTATGTACCCCAACATTGGAAGTAAGGTCGAGATGTAGTTCTGTTACATTAGAAAAATGCATAAATAAAACCAGTCTTGATATCTTCTGATGTAGTATTTCTTGATGGCGTCTGTGCTCACCATGTCGTCCATTTCTGCTAAGATCACTGCTCCTCTAGAGAGTACTCTATGAACCATTCTGGACCCTGGCAGTTTGGTGCAAATTTTCCCTTAGCTTCTCCTTGGTGAGGAGATATCTTTTTCACCACTAACTCTCCTAGTTTGAACTGTCCAGGCTTGACCTTTTTTTTGAATGCCTTGGCCACTTTGTTTTGGTATAGTTTACCATGACAGATTGTTTTCAT
This sequence comes from Solanum ossicruentum, assembly GCA_025774065.1. NCBI lineage: Eukaryota > Viridiplantae > Streptophyta > Magnoliopsida > Solanales > Solanaceae > Solanum > Solanum ossicruentum. The sequence goes on from JAOTQR010076751.1 coordinate 924, forward strand.
CCTTTTCTCATCAATGAACATCAACTGTTCAATTCTTATTCGAATCCATTCTGCATCATCCAAACAAAATTTTTGGGTAATCCTTCAAGATGGTATCTCCACTTCAGCAGGTATTACTGCTTCTGAACCATAAAATAACATATAAGGAATTACCCCAGTAGATGCCCTGATTGTAGTACGATCAAAGCATATGGTAGCTTCTCATGCCATTGCTTGTGATTATCTATTATCTTCCTCAAAATCTTCTTGACATTCTTATTTGCGGCCTCAACTGCTCCATTCATTTGTGGCGATAGGTTATGGAATTTCGATGGTTAATCATGAACCTTTCACAAATCTCTTGCATAAGATCACTATTAAGATTTTCCGCTTTGTCTTTGACAATTGATTCTGGAATACTAAATCGACAAACTATACTATTGTGAACAAAATTTGTCACTACCTTCTTCGTCACAGACTTGTATGTGGAAGCTTCAATCCACTTTGTGAAATAATCTATAGCTGCCAGAATGAAATATCCATTTGATGTAGCTAGCTCTATGGACCAATTACATCCAAGTCCCAAGCAACAAATAGGCAGGGAGAACCCATCATATTGAGCTCATTTTGGTGGAACTCATATAAAATCTCCATGCACTTTGCACTGGTGACACTTCTGTACGTGTTGAATGTTGTCTCTCTCCATCCTCATCCAAAAATATCCAGCTTTTAAAATCTTTCTCGCCAGTGTGAACCTATTCATTTGAGGCCCACATGTTCCTGCATGTACCTCTTCCAAAAGTCTAGTTGCTTCTGTGGCATTGACATATCCTAGAAATCCTAAATCTGTAGTCCTCCTATATAGAACTTCCCCATTAAGAAAGAAATGATTGGCCATTCTTCTCAATGTCCTTTTCTGATTGTTTGTGGCATTTTTAGGGTACTCTTGTGCTTCTATCAACCTTTTGATGTCATAGTACCATGGTTTTCCATCCAATTCCTCATCTATATGAAAATAATGTGCATGTTGGTCATGTATCTCTACCACAATAGGATCGATGTAATTCTTATCTGGATTCTGAATCATTAAGGATAATGTTGCTAATGCATCCGCAAACTCATTTTGAGTTCGAGGGAAATTTTTGAATTCAATCTTTATGAATCTCTTACTCAACTCCTTTATGTAATGCATGTAAGGAAGTATTTTTTCATCTTTAGTAGCCTGTTCTCCTCGAACTTGATGAATTAACAAATCAAAATCACTTATTACCAGGAGCTCTTTGATGTCCATGTCTACAGCCATCCTGAGTCCTAGGATACAAGCTTTATAATTCGCCATATAGTTTGTACAGTCAAATCTGATCTTGTCTGAAATTGGGTAATATTGGCCTATCTATGAAATTAGAACTGCTCCTATTCCAACTCCTTTGGAATTTGATGCTCCATCAAAGAACAACCTCCACCCACCATATGCTTCTGCTACGTGTTCTCCTACAAACAACACCTCTTCGTCAGGGAAGTAGGTTTTGAGAGGCTTATAATCTTGATCTACTGGATTTTCTGCAAGGTGGTCAGCCAAGGCTTGTCCTTTAATGGCCTTCTGCGTCACGTACATAATGTCGAACTCACTCAACAAAATTTGCAACTTTTCCAATTACCTTGTAGGCATTGGCTTCTAAAAGATATACTCGAGCGAATCCATTCTTGAGATTAATACGTGGTGTATGCGGATAGGTAGTGCCTAAATTTTTGTGCTATCTAAGTCAAAGCACAACAAGTTTATTCCAGCCAGGTGTATTTTGCCTCGTATGGGGTGAACTCCTTGCTTAAGTAGTAAATGGCTTGTTCTCTTCTCCCTATCGAATCATGTTGTCCCAACATGTATCCAAATGCACCATTCATAACAGATAAGTATAGCAGTGAAGGCCTTCCTGTCTCAGGTGGGATCAACACTAGTGGATTAGATAAATATTACTTAATTTTATGAAAGCCCTTTGATATTCCTCCATCCATTTTGTGGCAACATCTTTTTTCAACAATTTGAATATGGGTTTGCATATTTCTGTGGACTGAGCGATGAACCGACTGATGTAGTTGAGTCTTCCTAGGAAACTCATCACGTCCTTCTTGGTCCTAGGAGGAGGTAGTTCTTGGATAGCTTTGAATTTTGATGGATCTAAATCTATACCTTTTCGACTGACAATGAATCCTAGTAGTTTTCCTGCGGGTACCCCAAAAGCATATTTTGCCAGAATCAATTTCAAGTCATACTTTCACAATGTTTCAAAGAAGCTTTGTAAATCATCCAAATGGTCTGAGCTTTTCTTGGGCTTGATAATGACATCATCCATATATACTCCAATTTTCGTATGGACCATGTCATGAAAAAGAGTGGTCATGGCCCTTATGTAGGTCGCTCAAGCATTCTTAAGACCAAATGGCATCACACTCTAGCAATATACCCCCATGGCGTGACGAATGCTATATTTTCCACATCATCTTCATCCATCAATAACTGGTGATATCCTGCAAAACAATCCTTAAATGATTGCAACTCATGTTTTGCACAATTATCAAGAAGTATGTGAATATTTGGAAGAGGAAAATCGGCCTTAGGGATGCTCAATTGAGATCTTGATAATCCATACATATTCTGATTTTTCCATCCTTATTTGGTACTAGAACAATGTTGGCTAACCATGTGGGATAGTTCGTAACCATTATGACATTCACTTCAATTTACTTAGTTACTTCTTCTCTGATCCTTAGACTCAAATCGGGCTAGAATTTTCTTGTCTTTTGCTTGACTGGTGGGCAAGTGGGATCGATTGCCAATTTGTGTGAGACTATCTCAGTACTTGATCCTGCCATGTCATCATAAGACCTAGCAAATATATCAACATATTGCTTAAGAAAATCTATTAACTCCTTTCTCCTTTCGATTTTCAAATGTATGTTGACTTGTGTTTCCTTTGTGACTCCCCCATCTCCTAAGTTGACAACCTCATTTCTTCCATATTGGGTTTCTCCTGACTTTCAAGCTACTCAATCTTATGTGGTAGATTTTCTGGCCTCATGCGATCATTATATTCCTCGTGATCCAATTCATCACTTTTTCTTTGCTCGACGAACTCGCTAAATGTCATAATCGTTGAACTAGGATTTTTATTAATAAGAATTCTGAAAAATATAAATAATAAGCAAAAATAAATAAAGAAAGAAAGAAGTAAAAACTCTAAAAGTAATGGTATAATTTTAGAAGATAAGACTTTTATTCAAAAGCACTCTAAATTTTGAAAAGACACAAACGACAAAAGGATTAAACATGATTCAAACATCTATTTTTCTCATGCAAATTTTAAAATCTACTACTTTCCACACTTCTAGGATTATCGCTGAAACAGAGATGGGCGGACAGTCTAGTTCTGCATCACTTCTCCAAGATCGGCATCATGGATGGTCTGTTTGTTGAGATCTATCCTATCCTCCTCTTCGATCATTGACACAAACAAATTTCTTATTCCTTCCACGATGTCATCTTCAACTGCTGGACTTAGGATTAGAACTTATTCTGGTATAACTGTCATCTTGCTTGACCTCGTGCTATGAACTTCTCCTAATATAGGCCGATATCCAAGTTCGGTGGTATCTTTCTGATGCTTTAGCTGGATTGGTTTAGTTATGCCATTATGCTTGGGTCCAAGTCCCATCTTATGCTGATATCCATACTTCAACAACTCTGAAGCAACCATCTCTGCTAGACATGACAATTTTATATCATTTGACCCTATTTTTCCATCTGTTTCACATCTTGCATAATTTTCAAAGTATGAAAAGTGGCTCCATCCAACTCTCCAATGATTGGAACATAATCGACAAAATAGATGGGATGACTATGCTCTCCATGGATGGTAAATTTCGTGCAATCCCACTCGAACTTTACACACAAATGAAGGATTGATGGCACGGCTCTCGCCAGGTAGATCCATGGTCTTCCCAGCAGTAAGTTGTAGTTAGATGATGAATCCATGACTTGGAATAAAATGGTGAATTCAGCTGGCCCCACTTGCAATGTGAGATAGACTTCTCCTATAAAACTTCTTTGCACCCTATTGAAAGCTCTAACTTTCACATGATTCTGTCTTATCTCTTCCATGTTCATTCCCAAATCCCTTAACATTGTGAAAAGGCAGATATTGCATCCAAAACCACCATCGTTCTGGACTCGATCCACGATCTTCCCATAACATTTAACCTTGATGTGAAGCACTTTGTTATGACCTATCTAATTAGGCAATTAGGAGATGTAGTAGTAACTTTTTCGGTATTCCAATTAGGCAAGACCATTCCTTCTAAGTCATGTTCTCCTTCTAGGGTAACCATGTTGACTTCTTGATTCTCATGATTCAGTAAAGGGTTGTTATTCATATTTGGAGGTGCCAAAGTGCATTTTATTATACCCCTTTTGATTAGAGACTCTATCTGATTCTTCAACCCGTAACAGTCTTCTATGTCATGTCCTTGGATTCCTGAGTGGGTTTCCATCAAAGTTCAGAGGAATTGGATCAGGGAGCCTTCCTTCAACTAGCTACAACACCGCCGCAACCATCATTCTCTTGAATAATTGGGCATAAGGTTCGGCAATGGGGCTGTAAGTGCGAGTGTTTCTGGTTTCAAGATTCGGATGGGGTCTTAATGCATATGCTGGTCTATTCTAGTGGAGTGGAGCTTGGACAGGGACATATCGTCTTGGTGGATTTTATTGTGTTGGTGCTCAGGGTGGATTATATTGTAGTTGGGTGTTATATATGAGATATATGGAGCGTGGGCAACAATTTGAGTATTGTTGGGATATCGATGGGGTGAACCTCCATGGTGGTAAGTGACAGTTGAGACATCCTTCTTTTTCTACTTACCACCACTGTGGGACCCCAATTACATGGCTTTACTTGTATCTTGTAATGCATCCATAGACTGAATCTTCCCGGATTTGATGCCTTCTTCTATAAAGTCCCTCATCTTGACCAATTGGGTAAACATCTTGCCCATCATTGACATCATCTAGTCAAAGTAGGTGACTTCTTGAGCTCGAATAAAGTACTTGGAATGCTCACCCTCATCTAGCGGTATTTGGACCGTAGCAGCTTCAGTTTCCAGCATCTTGCATAATCCTGGAAACTTTGAGATAGTTTCTTCAATATGTTGGCTAATGAGAACCTGTCCAGAGTGATTTCAGTGTTAAATTTGAAGTGACTCATGAAGTGCTTTGCCATTTCTTGCCAATCATGCCATTTGCGAGGATCTTGATTTGTATACCAACTCAAGGCTTCTCCAGACAGACTTCCGATGAACAACTTCATCCTTAACTTCTTATTTCTCCCTACACTAACCAACTTATCTCAATATGTCCTCAAGTGCGCATGAAAGTCACCTGTCCCATCAAATAGTTCAAACTTTGGAGGCTTGTACCCTACTGGCATATCGATGTCGGGGTGAATGTACAAGTCTTCATAATCTAGGCTCTCTGCTCCTCTAGTGACTTGCAAGTTTTTTAATGCCCTCCTTAGACCATGAAGTTGGCCATTTATCATTTTCCTCCAAGTGACCATGTTTCTCCATTTCCACATATGGGACTCTAACCATGGCTGGGGTCATGAAAGTAGGAACTTCAACAGTATATGCAAGTGGCACGTGTGGCTCATAAGGAGCGACAGTGTATGTCTCGAGCATCTGCTGTGTCTGTACGTATATAGGCATTGTGTAGTCTTGAGTAGGGTGGTTAAGAGTGGTCTTAACTTTTGTTGAAGCAATTGGTGATACTTGACCGTGAATTAGAGCACATTGGGTTTGCTTAGGCAGTTTTGGTGAGTCAGTGGTAGGTAAATTAGTTTTCGAAAAGTGAATGGGTGTTTTGAAGGTTGGAGAAGTGGTAGCCGAAAGCTTAGCCAAGTCTCGCACTTGATGCAGTTCCTCCCGTAGGTCTTCCAACTCTTGTGTCATTTGAGCTATTTTCTTGTCATTTTGTGCCATGTTTTGGGAACCTTCTGGGTTTTCGATAGGTACTATTACATTCATAGAGGCATCAAATTCTTCCTTGTCGGTCATCTTTCCTCTCAATCGAAGGTTGTGATGTGACTCAGCCAGTTTGCAAGTCAGCACAAATCAATGTTCTTTTGGGATTAATAGTAACCAATTAAAAGAAAGAAAAGAAAAGGAAAACAAGGTTAGTTTGGGAGATATTGTAAAGAAAGGAAAATATGTGTATAACAAACATGTAACACATATATATGCCAAGTTGGCGACATTCAAGACGCGTCCTAATATGGAGCCTCTCTTTGCCAGAGGTCAGCCTACGTTGCAATCAAATTTCGATGATAAATGATCCAATTAAACGCAATTCAAATTTGGAGAAACATAATCTTCATTGATAAGGTGTCTAGAGTCAAACAATAGAGTGCCTAGTAGAATAATAGATAATGAAAGTGATGGAATAGAAGGTAATAGAAAATGGACGAGTCATGTGACCCTACAATGAAATGCAATAAAATACAAATGGATAAAGCTATGGCCAAGATAGACCATCATCAATGCCATCGTCCCAATGACAGTATGGCCTGGGGTAGTACTCTAGAGGGATTGAGCCTGCCTCTGAACCTTCTACACTATCTTACCCTGTGTATTTGGAGTGGTCATCTCCTAATGTTGGGACAGGTCCTTCTTCTATGGCTCCACCCTCTGGGGTCATTTTTGAGTTTTTCTTCTGAATCTTCTTCTCGATCTTCCTCTGAATCCTCTTTTGCATCCTCTTTCAGATCCTTTTCTATATTTTTGATCAAATGATCCATAGATCCTGGAACAATTTGATGGTACATAGGCTTTGTGAACTCAATAAGGGGAGTACCTCTTCTCTAATCCAAGCGGCCCGCCGATTATCCACAAACCCCCCGAATCCTTCTACGCTACGTCGAACCCTATGACTCAAGTGGCACCAGACATATTATTTTGGTGTGTACCATCTTTCATTCCCCATGTTGACTGTGATCACATAACTCCTTTCTAACTGCAAATTCCTTATCTGTATAGTAGGGACTGAAACAAGATCATCTTCATGCAATACCATGCCTGACCATAGTGGCACGTCCTGGATGACTTCAAACTATTGCATGACTTGGAGAGGTGCGTATGGTTGGAATCCTCTCAACCCAACCAACTCAATAAAATATAGGTGTCAGGTTCTGATGAATGCCAACCCGCCTACCAAATTAAATTTTCACTAAATGCAGTCAGTGAGGTTTGTCAGGAATGTGCACCACTCTTCTTCTTTGATTGACGCACCCCAATAACGGAGATGGTCTCATAACTTTGGATCATGTTGCGAGTGTCTATTGTATAATCCATTTGTGGGGGTCAACAGTAGAAGTGTTCGATTTCCCAAACCTGCAGTAATAAGTTGCAGCCCTCGAAGAAGTCATGCCCTCTCGTACAGGTAGACAATGTTTTGAGGACCATGTGCACTAAGGAGAAGTGCTATAGCACGGCATGCGGGTCCATAACTACAGGGAGTATGTTGATGTCAATGAGATAGGATCTCATTGGGAAAACCATTATACCCAAAAGGCCAATACAAAGATCTTCAGCCGCATGTTTATCCGCTGTTGGTGAGTGCAAGCAAATTCTCATAGATGTTCACTGAAACTCTCAAGTCGGCCAAATATCATGAAGAGATACTCCAACTTAACCTTCCCACCTTCTATGTGTCTCAGGGATGAAAAGATGTGTAACCCTAGGCGTCTGAAAAATTCTTGCACACTTATGGTTGATGGGCATATCAGCAACCTCCCATTGATCGGTAGCTCTGTGAGTGTGCCAAATTCCTCTAGCGTAGGGATGATTTCAAAATCAAGGAATTAGAAAGTCACTGTACTCGGGTACTAGAATTCCATCAATAGAATGAGGAGCATTCTGTTCGCCCAAATCAACATGAGCGATAGAAACCGTCCTAGAAGTTTCTAACTTCAGCTCTGTGCACTCCATGAATATTCCGACACCAATTTTATAGGGTATGTGGAGTGGAAGTGACCGTCTTAACGTTTGGAAGGTTTTGGTTGATGTTCATCTAGAAGAAAAGAAGAAGGTATGATAAGTATGTTTATCCCAAATTCACCATGTGTTTAAGTTTGGATCATTCACATCGATTTTCACAAAATATGTCATCAGGTGTATAACCGTTGACAAAAAGGTGGCTTCCTAATTGCAAAAACGATTCCTCAAATCGTCTTGCCTAAGGTGTATGCAATATGACCTATTTTCTAGAGTAAGATTTTTCCCTAAACGTTTAAGAGTGGTTGATGATTTGCGAGAAGGTACACTAAACCTATTGCACCAACTCTGAAGCCTCAAATCGTCTAAGTTCTTCTTTCTTCATTGCTTTCCCCGCTTTCGCTTAATAAAATATCTTATCTTATCAACAAAGTAAGGAATCCAAAAGAAAGTTTTGGGGAATGTGAAACACTCCTCGCGTGAACTAGTGTGTGTAAGTGTACGACCAAGGACTTGATAGAAAGTGTGAATGACAATATTGGAAAGAAATAACAAATAGTGTTCTCAAATAAATAAGGAACACAAGGTTGGATTTGACTTGTGACCTTTCAAACAAAGCAATATATAAGACAAAGAATTAGCTAACAAATTCCTAAGTTTAGTTTATAAAGGTTTTAAAACACAATCGTCCCCAGCAGAGTCGCCACTTTGTCGCGCCCCATTATGGAACCGTTCGAAATAGCTCGCAACATCATGCAGTCGTGCTCTCTGGTTTTTTGAAAAAATTTTTAGAGTCACCACCTATTTTTATGGACAATATTAGGAAATCAATTTAAAAAATATAAATGTAAACTCTGTTTAGATTTGCGAAACCAGTAAAATTCTAGGTAAGGATTTTGGTTACTCAAGGGGAAGGTGTTAGGCATCCCTTAGAGCCTATTCGAAGATAGTCCTCAAACTTAGCTTAGGAAAATATACTTTGTGATGAATTATTCAAAAAAAATTTTCAAAATTAGTAAATAAAAAATTCATTAATTATAAAAGGAACAAAATACAAGGTATGTCATATGTATGTCTATAATATTCATAGAAAAAATAAATTAATGACATATTTACTATTAACAACTAGGTAAGTAAGTAATAAACAAATAAACTATAGATATAAGAAAAATATAAATGTACATTCAAAAACGTATAGAACAAATGAGCATATAAAAACTTACTATGGTCAATATGTTGAAATATTGGGTGTGAGAAACTTATTTACTTTATTTACAAAATAGATAGATAAGATAATGGATAAAGTACAAAACATAACAATATACGAAAATTGAATAAAATTAAGTAAGAGTCGTTGTTAATTTATTTATTCATTATTTTATTTATATATAGTGATAAAATGACAATAACTATTAAAGTTATAAGATATAAAATTTTATGTTTCATTTATAAGTAATTAACATTCGTAAAAGGATAACAATATAACTGGTGTAAAATAATATATCAAGTGTAATATATATATATCTATATATATTATAATAATGTCATTGTAAAGAAAGTGACCAAACAAAATATGATTGACCAAAATCTATTATTATTTTAGAAAATCAACTAAAGGAATTTAAATTGACTCAAATGGTAACATTACATTGTATTTTAAGAAGATCAAATTTAAAACCTCAAGTAGTCTAATTATTGGGATTCATTCTATAAGTATGTTAGTTTTACAAAATATAGGGAAATATTCATTATGATAAATAACTCATCCTAAAAATGATTATTTGGGCCTTTGATTAGTTTGAAATACTTTAAAACAAAATTTAAGATGAATTTTATAAAAAAAAACTTTGGCCTATTTCGACACTTTAAGATGAATTTTATAAAAAAAACTTTGGCCTATTTCGATACTTAAAAGAAAATTTAAGATGAATTTTATAAAAACAATGATTATAAAATGTCGTCAAGACTATGCATCGTAGATACTAGACTCGTTAGAGCAAAAAATACTAATTCACAACATAATCTACAATAATAAAAGAAAGTTAGCTAGTGTATCAACATTCACATGGAAAAATATTAATAGACTAGTATGTGAAGAAACGTTATCAAATGACAACGGGGAAGGCCAAGAAACATTGACTCCTATTTTACGAGACTCCGAGTAGTGATTCTAGTAGTTGCAAGCTCATATTTTGGGCCAAAATGAGTTTCAAAGTGAGAACTCTAGCTCTCCGATAATACATGAAATATAAGAGGAGAAAATGAATTAATATATGTATTCATAATGATAATAAGAATCGCAACAAAATGAAACAATCACATTAGAACAAAAATAATAATATATACTTTTGCTTAGCATTTTTAACCTTGGGTTTTATTATGAAATGTTTATATAAATTAAAGTTAAAATATCTAACTTTTGGAAAATTCAAATTGGATGTTTAAATGTAAAACACATATTTTCAAAGGAATATCGTTTTTACAGGCAAAACATATATCGTATACATTGTTGAGGATATAAAAGGATTCATTTTCTAAGCAAATATATTTGACTCAGTCATCTCTTTGAAAACAAAGACACAATAAATTATACATATTTTCTCCACTATTCAACCCGTAAGAAAAATAAAATCTTATCCAATTAATTTTTATTATATTTTTTAAAGACATACTAAAGTATTTTTTTCTTACTAAGGTGTTTATAAACAAAGTTAATATGTATTTTAATGAATCGACATTATCTTAAGGCTAATTTAAATCTACTTGTACATTAATGTTTTTTTAACGTTTCAAATAGGTTCTTCAATCTGAAGATTTCCTAACAAAGATCTCAAGTAAGGTACTTTTAAAAATAAAATGGAGATACAGACAAATTTAGAATGTGTTCTTCTACTTTATGCTTACAATTTGACACTATATTTTATTCGTATATACAGAATGGTATGAAAAATAATGAATAAACTATTGATAAAAGTTATTCTTTTCTAATATTAATAGCCTCTTTTAACCTTTTACCAGTGGGAGGCATATTCCAACAAACATCTAAAACAAAAAATTAAAGGAAAGATGAAAATGTTCAAACAGCAACAATCAAATCGAGAAATGACAAAAACATTCGAACGACTATAGTTTATTCTAGGAATTGAACTGAAATGAAAGATAAGGCAATTACTGACCTTGTGTGGACCAGCAAGCAAGGGCTTCAACGCCAAGGATTCTGGTTACCACTTTCTCCGAATCAAAATTCAAAGTCAAAAAAGAAGGAAGGACAAAATAATTCCAAATTGTATTGCTAGAAGTATGATTTTGTTTCTTTTTCAAATGAACACACTATGGTTTTTCGATCGATGCCTCATTTTTTTTTTTTTGGAGTGCAAACTACTCATATTTATAGCAAGATGAGAATTTGTTTTGGAAAAAATTCGTTAAATGATCTTTTCAGATTGATTTGACGGAGATGTTTTTGGAGGCCATTTGTCACACCCCTCCCTGAGGTCGTGACCAGTGCCCGTTAGGGACACGTAATCATCTATTTAGTCGAATCTCACTCAAATCATAGCTTAGGATTCTACCGAAATTTTGGCAGAGTTTCCTCTGTTTTACTGACTAACCTCAGTTGCAGCAGCTCCCAGTATTCATAGTAAAAGACATGCACACACATATATATATATACAAATACAAAAGAATGCGGGCCGACAAGGTCTCCGCTGCGGTCCTGCCGCCTAATAGGATTCCAAACGATCACATTTACAATTTCACACTAAACTGACACCCACTCGTGACCACAGACCTCTACGAAGCAAGAAATAACATATGACGGGACAGGGCCCCGCCGTACCCTCGAATATCATAAA
>JAOTQR010076752.1:0-12794 GCA_025774065.1 Solanum ossicruentum
CAAGAATATAAGAAGAAAAGATAGAAATACTTACTTGTATCTTCTTCTCCTTCCTTCTCCTTTCCTTTCCCCTCTTCTCCACTCCCTTGCCTTGCTTGAAGACTTGTAAGACCAAGAATGGTCTTTATTTGAGCTTGGAGTCATATATATAGACCCCAAGTCTTTAAAAATTGCCCACAAGGGCTCCAAGTTGGTTTAAATCCTATTTAAGTCCCCAAACTTTTTAATTTAAATCCAATTGAGGACTTTGGCACCGAACTTAATTCCATTAAATTCTGATTTTTCGACAAAATTTTCAAAACAACACTTTGCCCCAGTTACTTTAATTACGGGGTCTAACAGAATGACTGTATAGTGTATAAAGATCAATTTGAGAGTCAAGGGGAGAGAAGTCATCAAGTTAGAGCTCCCTGATTAACCCAAGTGGAGGCAATTCTGCTCAAACTATTCCCTGCTCAGGGTTTTGGTGAATATATCAGCAACCTGGTCCTCGATTTTAAAAATACCATTTCAATGAATCCCTTCTCTACATTGTCCCTCAGGAAGTGATGCCTTACATCAATGTGTTTGGTACACTTATGCTGAACCATGTTCTTCGTTATATTCACAGTGCTTGTGTTGTCACACATGATGGGAATGCATTCAACTTGAATCCTGAAGTCTGTAAGCTGTTGTTTGATCCATAGAGGTTAAGCATAGCAGGAGATCGCATCAACGTATTTTACTTCAGGCAGTTGACAAGGCAACAGAGTTTTGTTTCTTGGTCGCCTATGAAACTAGACAAGACCTTAGGAAATGTGTCATTCCAGAGGTGCTTTTCCTATCTACGGAATAGCCTGCATAATCTATGTCAGCAAAACTAACAAGATCAAAAGATGACCCAGTAGGATACCAGAGAACCAGGTCGCTGGATCTTTTTAGGTAGCGAAGAATCCATCTGACAGCCTTGAGATGTGATTCCTTGGGTTTGGCCTGGAATTGAGCGCACATCCCCACGCTGAAAACTATATCTGGTCTTCCAGCAGTCAAGTATAGAAGGGACCCAATCATCCCTCTGTACTTGGTCTCATCTACTTCCACACCTGCCTCATCGTTATCAAGCCTTGTGGTGGTAGTCATAAGTGTATCACTTGCTTTGGCATTTGTCATACCGAACTTAGTGAGAAGCTCCTTAATGTATTTATATTGATGAATACTAGTGCCTGTCTGTCCTTGATGTATCTAAAGCCCTAAAAAAAATTTAGTTCCCCCAGCATACTCATCTCAAACTCACTACCCATGAGTTTTGCAAATACTCCGCCTAGAGAGGCTTCAGTTCCTCCAAACATGATGTCGTCCACATAGAACTGTACAATAAGTACATGGGCACCTTTTTTCTTCAAAAACAGTGTTTTATCAATCGTTCTTCTTGAGTACCCATATTTCAGCAGAAAATTTGGCCGCCAGTCATACCATGCTCTAGGTGCCTATTTCAGTCCATAAAGAGCTTTATCCAATTTATACACATATTCAGGATGCTCATGATTTTCAAATCCAGGAGGTTGTTTGACATACACTTCCTCCTGTAAATACCTGTTTAAGAATGCACTCTTGACATCTATCTAATATAGTTTGAATTTCATATGAACAGCAAAGTTTATGAGCATATGAATGGCTTCGATGCGTGCAACTAGAGCAAAGGTCTCATCGTAATCAATACCCTCTTCTTGATTATACCCTTGAAACACCAATCTGGCCTTATTCCTGGTGATCATTCCTTGTTCATCCAGCTTGTTCTTGAAGACCTATTTCGTGCCGATGATGGTTCGATGTTCAGAAGATGGGACCAGGTGCCAAACCTTGCTTTGTTCAAACTATAGGACTTCTTCCTGCATGGAAGATAACCATTCTTTATCCTGCAAAGCTTCTTTCACGTTCTTAGGTTCAATCAGGGATACATATGCAGAGTAGGCACACATGCTTCTGAGCTTTAACCTGGTAGAGATGCCTGAATCTAGGGGTGTCAGCAGGTTCTCAAGAGGATGAGAACTCTTATGCTTCCAATCGTTGCCCGCTTCTTCGGGTACAAGAATATTAGTTGTAGCATTCGAGAGGCCAGGTTCAGCAGCTAGTGTTGTTCCTTGAGAGCCATTTTCAGTGTGATGCACTTCTGGAGTGGGTGCTTCACTCTCTCCATTTCCTTGATCTGGTGGACTTGGTCCACTTCCCTATTCCCTATCGTCCTCATCATCTGACTCCTTCTAGGTGAGAGCTCCTACTTTCTTTTGTGTTTGTTCCTACAAGACTTTCTCGGCCCCTTGATTGGCCTCATCAAATATAACATGTGCACTTTCTTCTATGCATCTAGTTCTTTTATTATACACTTTGTAAGCTTTGCTGTGAGATGAGTACCCAATGAAGATTCTCTCATCACTTTTGGTGTCAAACTTTCCCAAAGCATCCTTTCCATTGTTGTGCACGTAGCAGACACAGCCAAAGGAATGGAGATATGCTAGGTTTGGTTTCTGCCTTTAAGTAATTTATATGAGGTCTTATTTAGGATAGGTTTGATCATGCATCTATTGATGAGGTAACAGGTGGTGTTCACAGCTTCAGCCCAGAAGCTTTGTGGAATATCACTAGCTATCAGCATAGTTCTGGCCATATCTTCTAAAGATTTGTTCTTTTTTTCCACAACCCCATTATGTTGTGGAGTTCTAGGGGCTGAGAAGTTGTGAGTCACCCCATTTTTAGCACAGAATGTGAGAAACTTAGAGTTTTTGAATTCTATACCATGGTCAATTCTTAAGCTCTTCAGCTAGCAATTTAAATTCTTTTGAACCATCTTAGCATATACAGCAAGCACATCAAACGTTTTATCTTTGGATTTTATGAAGATGGTCTAAGTGAATCTTGAGTAATCATCTACAAAATCGAAGACATACCTTGCTCAGTACTCTCATGGGTCCACAAAGATCCATGTGAACTAGTTCTAGTGGCCATTGGTGCTAACCAACCGTACTGGTTGAAAACTGCTCCTGACGTGCTTACCTTGAGCACATGCTCCACACACTTGTTCTTCACTGATTTTTCCTTTAGGCGGTCCCAGAACCAGATCTTTAAGGATCAGTTTATTTATTGTGGAGAAACTGGCTTGTCCTAGCCTCTTGCGCCATAGGGAGGAAGCATCACTCATGGCACTCAAGCACTTCATCTCTGGTTGACATGGACCATTGATATCTACTTTGTACACATTCGTGTGCCTCATTCCCTTCAGGATTAGCCTCTTGGAAACTGCATTTGTCACCTTACACTCTGATATAGTGAAGAGTACGTCATTTTCTTTGTCACGCATTTGAGACACGCTTAGAAGGTTGTGCTTTAGACCTTCCACATAATACACATTTTCAATGCATTGGGACATAGAGGGTCCCACCTTTCCAATGCCTTTAATTTCACCTTGTTTTCCATTTCCAAAGACAACATTTTCGCCTTGGAAGTCACTCAGTAGAAGGAAGTTGCATTTGTCGCCTGTCATGTGCATGAAGCATGCGCTATCCAAGTACCACTGCCTCTGTTTTCCTTCTATACATGACCTGCACAATCAATAGGAGTGAGATTTGGGTACCTAGATCCACTTGGGTCAATTTTGATTGTAGAAAAGGTGAATTAGATCCCTTCTTGCCCAGGTAGGAAGATTCTTGTTAGCTTGTCTAGGACTGGTGGTTTTGACAAAGTATCTACTTTCATTACTAAACCAATGAGATGTATGAGGGTGTCTTCTACTTGACTGACTCTTGTTGGTTCTAGGGGGTATCTCCTCCCTGTCCTATTCCTATTACTCTTACGAGAATACCTTTTTCCTATTCCCCTTCTTGGATTACCCTTTTCATAGTTTCTGTTAATGTACGATATATTACTATTTAGGGCTTTGGCATTTTTTTTTGCAGTTCTCTCTCACATATATGGACATCCCACACAAGGTGCACAGATCCCCATGATCTATAGCTTGGTTCTTAGGTTCTTTGATTTTGAACCCAATCCTAAACTTGGTGGTTAACTAACCTTAGTGCATATCCTCGAGAATAGCAGAGTACTTGGTCCACTTCATAGTGTATTCTAATTTGGCTTTGGTCTGGTCAAGTTCCTTCAGGAGAACCTCATTCTTATGACTTATGTTGCCTAGATCTTCTCCTAACTTTTTAACCTTTTCTTCCAGATCAAATTGGGTGACACTCATAACATTTTTCTCCTTCATAGAGGACTTAAAGCCGTCAATCTCCGACTGTAGTTTTTGATTGACATTTTTAAGTTCAACATTCTCAGTTCTCAAAAGGGCATAGTCTTCCAAAAGAAGGTCCTTAGAGTCACAAACGGTCAAATAGGCTTTCAATCAGGACCTGTGACAAAGATTCAAGCTTTTTCTTGGAATAAGTATGAATATTAGCTTTAGCTTGTTCAATACTCACTTTGGTATCCAACAAAGCATCATCCGGATCATGAGAACCTGCTCCTGCCATCAGCGCCAAGGTCTCCTGCCCAGCTTCAACTTTGACAGTATTGGGATCAGCAGCCTCAATATTTTGCTCCTTGTCTCCTTCATCGTCGGACTCCTCTATGGCAACAAGAGAAGAAAGTCATATTTTTCTAGTTCCTCTACTACCATGAGAGATTGATTCTCTGGAGTCTCGCCATCTGATTCTTCACCTGGATTGCCCGCTAATACGGCCAATGCTCTTTGCACTGGAATAAGTTTAATGATGTGGAATAGCGTGATTAGACCAAAAAACACGTCATATCAGTTGTGCATCACGCGTTTATGCTGCTGGGACATTGTAATTGAATGTTACAGCAGGAGTAAATTGGAGTATCTGTTTGTGTATTTTGAAAGTTTGAATTCCAATTTAAAATTTCGCTCTAAGTTAAGGAGTCAATTTATGTACTGTGTTTAAGGAAAAAAATTATGTGAGTAGGTAGAAGAAAACACACATAAAATAGAAAAGAAAGGTTTACCTCAAAGATTAAATACTATGCAAAATAGTTTTAAAGCTTTTTTAGGGTATTTATGTAATTTTAAAAGAATTTCAGTCAAATACATAAATAGTTCTTTTAATTTGTCTTCATTTCGATACTTTATCATTGTCTTGTTGTATTTTAGTTCTTTTAACTCTGCTTTTTGTATACCGATGAAACACAAAATATTAATTTTATGATTTTCTTTTTGTTTTTCAAGTGCAGATTTATATTTTAAAACTTGGCGTTTGTATATTGTTTTTTTTTAAAGATTAAAATTTAATGTATAAATATTTATTTTAAAAATAAAAAAAATTCTTTTTGAATTTTTTTGTATTCTTGTGTGAAAAATAATTGACGAAAGTGTACTTTCTTAAAAATAACATTGATAGCCGATGAAATCTTTATTAAAGTTGAATTTTTTGTTCGTATTAAGTTGAATTAAAAATTAAAAGTGAATATTTGCGTTAAATACAACTAGCCTGAATGATATAAAAAAAATTAAAATATGTGGTATTAGTTACATTAATTAAATGCTTATGAAAGAAAATCAAAGCACTTTTACGATTATTTTTTATCATACAAAAATACAGAGAAAAACTAAAAAAAATAACTTTCTTAACTAGCATTTCCAACTAGGAACTTATTAACTGAGAGGATGAAAATGATCGAGGTCTTGCCAATTGGCATGAACATCATTTTCAACCATTTGACCTGCTTTTCAAAAAATAAAACTAAAAATTAGAACGAAGAATGATCTCACACATTTACAGTTCTTTGCTTAGTTGAGGCCTATGTGAAGGCTTTTATGTCAAAATAAAATCGTTCTTATACTTTATTTAGTCTCATAAACATTTGATTTTTGAATTATCATTTTAACATAGTTTAATTTGAAGGGAAGGTTTTCATATATATATATATATGGATTTATGCGAACATATTAAATATTTATAATTTTGAGCTTACATCTATTGAAGTGTTAACTAGCACATGTCGATGTTGTAGATTATATAGTAATCAAAAAATAAATAATACAGAGTATCTATTATTAGAATCAAGTAATCTAACCAATAAGAAATATTATCAATTGACAATTCCAATCATATCTTACTTAATTAAATAATAAAGTGATAACCCCCCACCCCCATTATAGCAAGTAAATTAACTAGCTTACTATGGAGAATTACTGTCTCAATAGTACGCCCGAGCCCAAATAATAAAAGGACCAACCCTTCTCCAGTAATTTTCAGCCCAACTCACGCAGATTTCTTTCGAATCTCATCCAATATGAATAAAACACATGATATTCTCGTGGCCCGTGACGTTTTGGGCTCAAGGCCCAATTTATTTTCCACTTGATACACAATTGCATTCCCTCATGGATGAAGAGTCCAAAAAAGTGAGGTCCAATCTAAAATTCGAAAAGTCTCCAAAGCCTTTCTTAACTATAACTTTATTTATCTATTTATTTACTTATCTTATCTGTTCAGTTTAAACTTTGCATGTTTGTTAATAAATAATATATCATTCATTAAATATTTTAGTACAATATTTATAGCTATTACTCATTTAGCTTTAAATCTCAAGGTATTATTTGAGAAATAAATGATTAGTATTAATATTAAAATAGAAAGAATAATTCTTTGATATATTAAATATGAAAAAGAAAAATATATTTTTCCTATAATGAATAAATAAAATGCAAGAAAAAATAAATTAACTTTTAAGTACACAAATTATGTTTGAGAAGACCAAAAAAGAAAAAAAAAATTATTTGCATCATATAGTATATTTTGATTTATATATTTTTTTATTAGGAGGCATTCTTTTGTCCTTTTTAGGGACATTCAATAAAAAAAGAACAATATCAAATTTGTAAAATAAATAATAATAATCAAAAAAATTAATGAGATATAGAACTGACTTGGCTAGGGACCACTTGCTGCTGAAAGCCGGGAAAATTTTAGCCATCTAAATTGATTTGAATTTCAGATTTTTGGCTCCAAATTTTGAATAAAATGAAATTTTCGTATTGTGTTTTGAAATTTTTGCTAAAAAATTGTAAAATGCACGAGCATGGTTTGAAATTTTAAAGTAATTTTCTTGGTATCGATAACGTTAAAAAAATATTATATTTTATATTATTTTATTATTTTCCATCAATTTCGGATGGAACCAAAGATTGACTATTTTTTGGTTTTGGAGTATGATGGAATAAAGCAAAGCGGCTCTTTAAACTATCTGCGCTTTTTTTATTTGTGAAGTAGTAGTTAGTCAATGCAACTTTCGACGCTCCTCATGGGTCATCTGGAAACAACCGCTTTATGTTTTTAAACATAGGGGTTAAGCTGCGTACATCCGACCCCCTCTCACCCCGCAATGAGCGGGAACCTTTTGAGGCACTGAGGTATGTTGTTGTTGTATATTATTTTATTATTTTTAGATTGACGATAAAGATAAAATAGATTTGAATCATTAACAATGGCGAAAACTATTAATTACGTGAATATGATATATTAGACTTGAAAAGAATTTTGAGTAGCATTTCTACTTAGGAGTATGTTAACTCGAAAGATGAAAATGACCGAGGCCTTGCCAATTGACGTGGACGTCATCTCAATCGTCTGACTGGACTTTAAAAAAAATAAAATAAAAAATTAGAATGAAGAATGAATTTCTTATTTTTACATTTCTTTGCTTCTTTGAGGCCTATGTGAGGGCTTTTATGTCAAAATAAAATTGTTCTTGTACTCTCTATAGTTTAATCTTATAAACATTTGATTTTTGAATTATCCAATTTAATTTGAAAGGAACATTTTCATATAATGAATTGTTAAGTGAAGATATTAATTTTATAGAACTTAATTTAATATATATTGAATTGTTGGTTTATATACTACGTAATATATATAAGTTCTAAGATTTTGACTGACAATTCATTTTTTTTCTTAGTCCAAATATATATATAATAATTCATCACTTGTTAAATTGCTAAATGCAACGAATTAGTACAATACCGCTACAAGAAAAATAGTTATTTAAGATCAATATGTTATTGTGAAGGTATGAGAAATTATTAACTGGTCCCAAAAACTAAGAGGAGGGAAAACGTGAAAATTTCATTTTTACAACAGTTCATCAAGCGCCAAAAATTTTCTTCTTAGTTTTCTTTTTTTTTACTTGGAACATTTGTAAAGTTAATAGTTACTCTATTTCTAGACATATGGCGTCCCCAATAAGCTTGAAGTCTCAACTTGCTTGAAGTGGGTTCACACAGACTATGGCTTCCTATGTTTTTTTCTTACCTTGAGTTGCCTCCAGTATTATGTAATACAAGTTCTTCTTCTTCTTGGTAATTTATGGTAGGAGATGGTAAAAGAAGGTGAGAGAAACTTCCGTTTTCGTTCTTCAGGTACTTTTTCAGATCTGAGCTATATTTTCTTCGAAAACCCTACTACACCTTTTGTTTTGCCTTAGTATTGCATTTCTGCAATTATCATTTGAATTATTCTCGTGATTTTAGTACAGATCTCGTCCTGATTCAGTGTCTACTCATTTTGGAATTCTGATTTTAAGTTATCTCGACCTATTTGATATGTTATTTTGGGAAATTGTTGTGTTTACTTCTTCAAATTTTCTATTAAGTATACCGACAGAAGGAGGACATTGTTTAGAAGTGCAATACTATGTTTCTGTTTTTTCATTTCAGTTAGTTTGATATGGGGTATAATAGTAGTAGTAGTAGGCGCTGCTGGTGTAATCCTGGTTCAGAGTAACTGGTGGTATTGAGGCATTCATTTCTGCATGAGAAATGCTTCAATGTCCCAACTTAGCATAAGCTGCTCCTTAACTTCAATATATAGATCTTCACCATTTTTTGCTGTATCTGTTGATTCTGTTTGGGAAGACTTTTATTATATCTCAGAGATTGTTTTGAAGTTCAATTAGTGCACCTTACCTCATGTTTACTGTTCTAAGGAGAACTTATTTTTCTATTGAATAAGGGAGGATCCAGTTGAAATCCCTTTTAATTGAGCAGCTTGCTGTTTGCTATGGGGAAAAATCTCCATTAGATTATTAGAGGATTCAGTAACTCAGAGCTTTCCCTAGATATATTTTGTTCCCAGATCCTTGTAATCCATGGCTAACTTGCGAACTTTTCTCGTCAAACTTTTAAAAGAAGATGACATTAGTTTCTTATTTTCCATTCTTGTTGACATTGCCAATAGATATCAGAATGCGTTGAAAAGCATTGACTAGTTTTCCACAAGAGACACTGAAGACTATGACTGTTTTGTCCCAATAGAAGATCCTCACCGGAAGCTAGTTTGCTTGCATACCAATTTGTGGTGCACTGACATTACTTGTTATCTGTCTCTACAACATTTTGAAGCTACTGTTGCATTGTTTTTATACTCCTCTGGGGTGTTTTCTTCCTCTCTTGATGATTTGTTAGAATTCCTGCAACTTGTATGACAGGTGCTCTGCATCCGCAAGCCTGAAGAAGCTATTGATCTTTTCATGGTTGAAATAATGCACATGCACCATAAGTTTGATGTTGACACTCGTTTGGTATGTAAAATACTACTTAGAACTCCTGAATGTTTATTGTCAAAACTAACATTATCAGTGAGCACTCTTCTTGTTTGTTCAAGACACCTTGGTTTGAGAGACCAGTCATATCAGATGCCAAAAGTGTAGTTGAATTGGTAACTGGAAAATCAGGTTTGCATGCTTATTTTGGCTATTACTGTTTATGTCTTCTCTGCATATTATTTCAACCTCTGATGACTGAGAGTCTGCACTCGTTTATATTTTAGACATCTGTATATTTCAGTGTTTTCTATTTCAATTAGCTTCAGATTTCATGTAGGATCGTTGAGTATAGACCAGAGCATGTGCATATTATAATATGGATATCTGTGCTATATACATAAATCTTCTAACAAACTTATGTGAATATGTGAACTATAAATCTGACATGAAGTGTTAGATATGCCTGTTGGTTGGCCTATTCTTGTTTATTATGGGAACTTGTGTTTCGAAGATCTTTATGTCATTTATTTTCTTCATTATGTAGATGACGGTCAAGAGAAGGCCAATGACGAAGCTCCAGAAAACAACCCCCTGTACAGAACTATTTATGTTGGCAATCTCGCTCCTGAAGTAAGTACCATTTAAACCTTTTAATCTCCATTTCTTAATGAACTTATCATAAGTTGTAGAGATCAGTCACCACTCTCTTTCTAGCCTTGTTTTTCAAGGAATGTTTTCTTTCAGGGTCAGATTTGTAGACGAATGTAGCTTCTAAATCTAAGTACAGTGAAATACCATCTTAACTTATCCAAAAGCCCATGGATTCATTGGTATACCAAGATGGGTTTAGATCAATTGAGATCTTTTTTGGATTTATGAATTGATAATCAAACAATTCTGGAATTTTGACTCTAGTAAAGGAAATGACAAAATAATACCTCTCGTTAAAGTTACACTGCATGCAGTAGAAATTAAAAATGTCATTGCTCCTTGAAATCAATTTGATGAGAATATTCAACATGAGTGGGATAGATAAGAACCTGGATGCATGTCCTGTGAAAAATGCTCTAGGAACTCATTAACTTGTCCGCTTGAGACAACTCCATTGTTGCATATCAAGAGAGCGCACAGCTCAAGACAACAAATTATGAGATCTCTGATGCTATTCAAGGCAAAATGATAATATGCAAATAGCTTCTTCAAATTTGAGGAATGTTGAAATTGTTCTTCAACGTGTGAGAAACTTAACTTCCATTGTTTGCTAAACTTAGTGATAGAGGGTGGTGGTTGGGATATTGCAGTATTGCTCGCATCAAGTATAATTAACTCTTACAGATCACTAATGTTTTCTGGAAGCTTCTCTAGCTTTTTGCACCCTCCGAGAGGAAGATCTTTAAGATTCATTAAACTATATAGGCTATCAGGTAGACTCATAAGATCTTCACAACCTTCCAGATTGAAAGATTTGAGACCTCTTAGATCACCAATGTTTTTTGGAAGCTTCTCTAGCTTTTTGCACCCTCTGAGGAGAAGATCTTCAAGATTCATCAAATTACAGAGGTTGTCTGGTAGACTGATTAGATCTTCACAACCTTCAAGATTAAGAGATTTGAGGCCTCTTAGATCACCAATGTTTTCTGGAAGCTTCTCTAGTTTTTTGCACCTTCTGAGGGGAAGATATTCAAGATTCATCAAATTACAGAGGTTGTCTGGTAGATTGACAAGATCTTCACAACCTTCCAGATTAAGAGATTTGAGTACTTTCAGATCGCCATTTCTGGAAGCTTCTCTAGTTTTTTACACCATCTGAGGGGAAGATATTCAAGATTCATCAAATTACAGAGGCTGTCTGGTAGACTGACAAGACTTTCACAACCTTCTAGATTGAGAGATCTGAGGCCTCTCAGATCACCAATGTTTTTTGGAAGGTTCTCTAGCTTTTTGCACCCTCTGAGGGAAAGATATTCAAGATTCATCAAATTACAAAGGCTGTTAGGTAGACTGACAAGATCTTCCCAACCTTCCAGATTGAGAGATCTGAGGCCTCTCAGATCACCAATGTTTTTTGGAAGCTTCTCTAGCTTTTTGCACCCTCTGAGGGAAAGATATTCAAGATTCATCAAATTACAAAGGCTGTTAGGTAGACTGACAAGATCTTCCCAACCTTCCAGATTGAGAGATTTGAGTCCTCTCAGATCACCAATGTCTTTTGGAAGCTTGGCTAGCTTTTTGCACCCTCCAAGGGGAAGATATTCATCAAATTACAGAGGTTGTCTGGTAGACTGATAAGATCTTCACAACCTTCCAGATTGAGAGATTTGAGGCCTCTCAGATCACCAATGTTTTCTGGAAGCTTCTCTAGCTTTTTGCACCCTCCGAGGGGAAGATCTTCAAGATTCATCAAATTACAGAAGCTATCTGGTAGGCTGATAAGATCTTCACAACCTTCCAAATTGAGAGATCTGAGGCATCTCAAATCACCAATGTTTTCTAGAACCTTCTCTAGCTTTTTGCACCCTCCAAGAGGAAGATTTTCAAGATCCATCAAATTACAGAGGCTGTCTGGTAGACTGACAAGACTTTCACAACCTTCTAGATTGAGAGATCTGAGGCCTCTCAGATCACCAATGTTTTTTGGAAGCTTCTGTAGCTTTTTGCACCCTCTGAGGGAAAGATATTCAAGATTCATCAAATTACAAAGGCTGTTTGGTAGACTGACAAGATCTTCCCAACCTTCCAGTTTGAGAGATTTGAGTCCTCTCAGATCACCAATGTTTTTTGGAAGCTTCTCTAGTTTTTTGCACCCTCTGAGGGGAAGATCT
The DNA here is from genome assembly GCA_025774065.1 of Solanum ossicruentum. Classification (NCBI taxonomy): domain Eukaryota; kingdom Viridiplantae; phylum Streptophyta; class Magnoliopsida; order Solanales; family Solanaceae; genus Solanum; species Solanum ossicruentum. Next base: position 12,351 of record JAOTQR010076752.1, read on the forward strand.
TCAAGATTCATCAAATTACAGAAGCTATCTGGTAAGCTGATAAGATCTTCACAACCTTCCAGATTGAGAGATTTGAGGCATCTCAAATCACCAATGTTTTCTGGAACCTTCTCTAGCTTTTTGCACCCTCCAAGAGGAAGATTTTTAAGATCCATCAAATTACAGAGGCTATCCGGTAGACTGACAAGACCTTCACAACCTTCCAAATTGAGAGATTTGAGGACTCTCAGATCGCCAATGCTTTCTGGAAGCTTCTTAAGTTTGACAGATCTCCTCAAACTCAAAGAAGTAAGCATGTTGCAATGTCCAAGAGAGGACCTCTTCCAAGTGCACCCCCCCCCCCCCCCCCCCCCCCCCCCACCCCCGCCCCCCCCTCCCCTTCCCCTATCCCCCCTTTCCTCTCTTCTCTCCTTACATATTCTTCCTTTTTCTTTTTCTCTCTTT
>JAOTQR010076753.1:0-12793 GCA_025774065.1 Solanum ossicruentum
TGAACTCAAGTAAACCTTAACTTGTGGAGCTGCTTTGGAGCCCTTTATAAAGAGATCTTATGCCGACCTTCTCTTGACATTTTGACCATCTTATACCACACAATATCAAGTTGCTTATCCACCATCTTTTCCCTCAAACTTGGGCCTTTTTGGAGCACCAACTTGATGGACTTAGGCTGCCTATTTTCAGCTTTCTTCTTCACTTGGGTTGAGCCCAAAGTATCCAAACACTTGTGATGTCTTAGGGATCTTTTTGTTATATTTATTGGGCTGAAAATGTATCCCATTATGATGCAAAAACATGGGCCAAAGTTACACCCTTAACACCGACTTTACTCGTAATTGAACTTGGACAAATTCGACGTCGAGCCTCGTCTCCGTTTAACTAATAAATTTAAGCTAAGCAAGTAGGTGACTCACCTACTTTCTTACTAAGTCCTACAAGCACCTCAATTCTCTCACTTCATTTTAAGGATGTAATCTCCTTAATTCGACACAAAATTTGTATACACTCGACCCTCTTAAGCGTTAGTCGCACATATAGCTCATTAACACGAGATTCAAGCACCTTTTAAGAATTAGCGCTAACTTGACCAAACCATGTCATGTTTCATTTACCTTGTGTCAATATTGTAAGGTGTAGGGTGTTACAACTTGAGCCTCTTGCTTTGAGGTTGTGGGACAAGTGGGGCATCAGCTATTAAGAGCTTCTCTCCAACGTCTTGAACTTTGTCCCCTAAAAGAGTGGTACAGTTTGGCCCAACCTTTTCTAACAAATTATCCATATTATCCTCAAGAAACTTCCTGTGTGATCTTTCCCACCATGATAGGTATCGAGTGCAGTAAAGTCTTTTCGCAGAAGCAACTGCAAGAGGAAATGTTGCTCTTGACATGGTAGTACGTGAGACACAGATCCTCCAATACCTAAGTCCCTCCTCAAGAGATTCAGAATGAATATCATGTTCTAGATATCTAGGAGTATCTTGATGGAACCCAAATTGATGATTAAATAAGTGGGGACTATATGGCTCGATAAGGAAAGAGTCCCCCTTCCTTAGGGTAAGATAATTAAAGTGAAGGCTCATAAAATAGGATGAATCCAACTCTGAAGCTTTGTTATCATCAACATAATAAGTCGGGTGAGGCCTAGTAAGCATGGTCACAGTCCACACAAGGCTTTAACCTCGATGGACGTGCTTTTGTGCTTCATCTTTGTCAAAATATTTTACAGCACCCTCGCCAGAAAATATCATCATCCACGGGAGAGAAGGTCCACCAGTAAGAGGATAACGTGTCTTAAGATAATGAGCAAGCCAACCATAAACATAATGGATGAGGAAAGAAACCTTAATATGATCAAATTATGAAGAATTTGAAATCTTGTTTAAGCCACAATAGATGCTCGCTAAGATCGGGATTGCAAGGCTAACCCTTCAACCACTCACCATCAAGCTTGCCATCTTAAAAGTTTCAGGTCAAATAAAATTTTCCCCTTTAGAGGGAAATACGAAGACACATAACCAACATGACAAGAAGGCTGCCAAATAAGTCCTATATTTTTGGTGTTCTGCTCTGAGCATAGAAAATGTCATCTCTTGAGAACTTAGTCATGTGCTCACCTCCATTGATATGTCACCTGTCGGGTTATGCGTAGATGCTAAGCGTCGAACCTTCTTCTCTTTTCTTGGGGGAGATAGCTCATACTTGATGTCTTATTTACACTAAAATTGTATCCAGTCACTAAAAGAGATCCCCGAGCTATCACCCTTCTTCTCTCTAAGAAGATGGAAGGTAGCAAATAAATACTTACAAGTTTAAGGAAGAAATCTATCCTTTTTTGCCTCATGACCTGTAAGGTCATTGGCATTAGGTATCACTTCTTCATAAGGACACCTATTGATCGGTAGGCCGCCAAGAATATACAAGTCCTAAAGAGATATGGATGCTTCTCCAATAGACATAAGTAGTGTGTTTGTTTTGGGACACCAACCCTCATAAAAGGCCTGCATGATATTGAAATTCCGATCATAAGTAAAAAGAGAGGCAATGACAACATTTTGGAGGATAGCATCGTTCAAGCTCTGCCCTTTTTTGTTGAGGACATTTTCTGTCCATTCCCGATATCTAGGGATGCAATGATATTCACCCTCGAACAGAATTTCATTTCCCCATTGGATCATGCGACGCCGTAAGTTTGGAAGTCCGCTCGCAAGATTGGTGCCTTGAAGATTTGGTGTCTTAAGATACCATACCTTGGAAGATTTGTTAGATTTGTGGTTGCGTTCAAAGGTCTAATCCGCCTTATGAAGTGTGTTTCTCAATTGTGGCCACGCATCAGCATAATGACCAACTAGAGGATCTCTGACTAAAAGCTTGGTCTTTACCTTGCTGTCGTGCGACCCAATTATGAGGTATCTAAGTCCAAAAGATGATCAAGTGGAATCCTTAAAGAAGGCCATTGTTCAGGCTACATAAAAAGAAAAGTGTCACCCTTCATCGACAATAGTGTAGACATTGAAATTTTGTAGGACTCTACAAAATTAGTCCTATTTTAGTCACAGTTTCTTGGAGGCTACTCTACCTTAAACCTAATTTATGCCTATATAAAGGGTATTATATTCCCTTGAAAAGAAATCTCAAGTATCCCATAGAGATCAAAACATATCATCCTACATTAGGGAAATACGCCATTAATGGCCCTCGAATCACGGAGAAGAAATCTTATGAGAGAAGAATCAAGGAAGGAACAGATTTGTACTCACATTATTATTAATAAAATTTTTGTTTCTTCATATTTTATTTACGATTTCAATTTATTTTCTATCACATTAAAAATTTGTTGTAAACAAATTTTGGCACGCCTGGTGGAATAATCTCTACTTCTCATCTTAACTTTTCAAGCATCAAAGAACATTCAAATGGTTTCCAAGAAGATTAACTCCCAATCAACTTTCTCTAAGGCTGTTGACTCCGAGTTCTCTGCTGAAGTGCAGGGAATTCTTGGTGTTACCTTTGGGAGCTTTGGTGCTATTACAATGAGCAATGCTACCATGTTAGGACAACAAACACTTTATATATTATCCACATCAATTCCTATCTTTGGTTCTTCAACTCTCAAAAGGAGTAGGATCCTCTACAAATGCTGCAGATGGAGGAACTAGTATTGCTGAAAAGATTGAAAGAACTTTAGCTTCACTTGAGCTTCCTGGTTCTAAGAACTCCATCTCAAAGAAAGGCTCACGTGATATAAGTCCTGTGAAGATTGACTCGATGGAGAAATGCGAGTTTAATTTGCAAAGATAGGCTCAGTGAACCTTCTGCTATAGAAATGTGTATCAAAGGGATGCACTAGGGCCTTCTTTACATCTTATAAGGAATCAAGCCTAAGTCTTTTGAAGACTTGGCTACTCGTGCCCCACGATATGGAGTTGAGCATGTCTTCTTCCGGAAATGATGGGATGTTTGTTCATGATCCTTGCAAAGGAAAGGACAAACAGGAGCCTAGGAAATGGAGCAAATTTATGCCCAGGAACGACAACAAAGAATCCATGAATGTCAATGTGGTGCCTGTGAAGTTTAATAGAAAGAAAGTATGAAGCTAAAGTCACAAGTACTTCAAGCCTCATCTTAGAGTTTCATCAAGTATGCACTTCGACAAGCCTTCAAGCAGGGGAATTTGTAGACATTAAAATTTTATAGGACTCTACAAAATTAGTTCTATTTTAGTCAAGGTTTATTGGAGGCTACTCTACCCTAACCCTAATTCATGCCTATATAAAGGGTATTATATTCCCTTGAAAGGCATCTCAAATATCCCATAGAGATCAAAATATATCATCCTGCATTGGAAAATTTGCCACTAACAGCCCTCGAATTATGGGAAAAAATCTTATGATAAAAGAATCAAGGAAGGAACAGATTTGTACACATATTGTTATTAATAAAATTTCAGTTTCTTCATATTTTATTTGTGATTTCAATTTATTTTCTATCACATTAAAATTTATTGTAAACAGATAGCATGCAAGAAAAAAAAGGGGGGACAAGAATCAAAATAAAAGAATATGGATAGTTGGGCATCCCATATGTCCAAATATTGGGAGCTTTGTAAAGCATCATAGTATCGGTTCCCTATGTTTAAACATTTAGAACAGTGAAAAGTCTCTTGTTATTGGTTCCCTATGTTTTAAACATTTAGAACTGTTGAAAGCCTCATATTGTTGGTTCCCTATGTTTAAACATTTAGAACAGCGGAAAGCCTCGTATTGTTGGTTCCCTATGTTTAAACATTTAGAATAGCGTAAAGTCTCATTTTGTTGGTCCCCTATGTTTAAACATTTAGAACAACAAAAAGCCTCATATTGTTGGTTCCCTATGTTTAAATATTTAAAACAGCGTAAAGCCTCGTTTTGTTGGTCCCCTATATTTAAACATTTAGAATAGCGTAAAGTCTCATTTTTTTGGTCCCCTATGTTTAAACATTTAGAACAGTGAAAAATGTCGTATTGTTTGTTCCCTATGTTTAAACATTTAGAATAGCGTAAAGCTTCGTTTTGTTGGTCCCCTATGTTTAAACATTTAGAACAGCATAAAACCTCATTTTGTTAGTCCCCTATATTTAAATATTTAGAACAGCGTAAAACATCAAATTGATGATCTCAAAGCAGGGACATAGAATATATCCCTTCACACCTTGAGATCAAATTCTTGTATCATAGAATCTACAAAGCACAAATATCACTCTCTTTGCCTACAAAAAAAAAAACAAAGAAAGGGACGAAAAAAAGAAAAAAAGAAGAAGAAAGTCATACCTCAACAAAGACACCTGGTATTAGACTTCAATTTTGATTGAAAATATGAAGAAGCACACCCTATTTATAGGGTGTTGTCTATAAAGAAAAAGGAAAAAAAAGGTAAGAATGGAAAAAGAAAAAAAAAGTAAAAAAAAATGGAAAGAAAGAAAGAAAGAGAAAAGATAAAAAAGAAAAAAGCGGCCGATCGTACAAGACCAAGAAAAAGAAAAAAAAGGAAAGGGAAAAGGAAAAAAAGAAAGGTGGTGGGGTCAAATTTTCCTTTTTTTTATTTTTTTGCTTTTCCAAATAAGGTAAATTTGAAAATAATTTCCTTTTCTACATTATATTATAATAATAAGGTTATAATATTATGTCAATAATGCTTTATAATATTATAATAAATATTATTATAATATTAAATTAATAATTCAAGCCTAGTCTTCATATGATAAAATATTCTGACAAGACTTGAAGCAGGAGGCATTTGTAATCATTTAAAATTTATTAAATATAAATTTTGAAATGATTCGTATTATATTAAATTCATGAATATATTAGTCCAAATAAATGTTATGGATTAATATAATTTGGTTAATCATTTAAGTCTAATAGATACAAACTTAATTAAAACTCATGTTAATTGATTTGAGTTACAATAAAGGAGTCCAAATTAACAAGCCCAATATTATTTTATCCAAGAAGCTCATCTTGATGCCACGTGTCAAATGATGTGGCACGCCAAGTCAAACAAAGAAGCCAATGGGACCATGTTATGTGTCAAAATGATAAGTCCATTTCATTAAAGCCCAACATTCATGTCACTTAAATCTGATTGGCTGAAGGGAAGTCTTTCCTATTATAATTCCTCTATTTCAAAACTATAAATAGAGGTCTTCTTAACTCAAAGAAGAGAGAAGAATTCTAACAAAAAAACTAGAGAAAGCTCGTGGATCAAACGCCAAAAATTTCTCTAAAAAGTTCAAGAATTCAAACATTCAAGCACTCCAGTTCTAGAACAAGTTTAAAAGCTGCTGAACTTAAGATCAGACTCAAGAACAAATTCAGGTTTCAAGTTTCAAGAACAAGATCAAGAACAAATTCAAGTTTCAAGTACAAGATCAAGAATAAATTCAAATTTCAAGATCAAGTTCAAGAACAAATTCTAGATTCAAGCTCAAGCTCAAGAGCCCTTGAATTTACACTTGAAAAGGTGAATCAGAGGATTTATAGAGATTGTAACACTCACATTTTGAAATCAAATAATATAAATTTATTCGCGATATTTTCATTCTTGATTATTATTTTCTTGACATGAATTTACCGTCTACAACATCCTCACAAGATCAACCCCTCAGCGCATCATCTCAATCCACTAATGCATGACAGGACAACAACAGGCTAATTATACGTGCCTTCGACATACTAGCCGATACCCAACCAATCACGATTATCCCCAACTGAGCCCTATTCCACATATACACACCTTACCTTGTTTCCTCTTTTCTTATGCAAGCAACCCTTACAACTTAACCACAAATGGCTTCCTGGTTCTGCAGGCTCAAACTAGCTGGAGTACGACATCGGCAACTGCACACTAGAAACAAGTCAATCCACCCCCCAAGGTAGCATTAAAACCAAGGCCATTCGATAATATCTTGGACTTGTGTATCACAATCTTGAGAAATCACTATACCAAATCTTCCACTAATAAAAGGGACCTTTCACTACCTCGATACCTGATCCAGGATAAAAGAAGCTTGGAACTCGTAGACAATTAGGAGGAGATAAGTTAAGCAATGCAGTTGACAATGTAAGACCATAATTCAAGTACAAGGAAATCCAACAAAATGATCAACATCCCCACTAGCAAGAACATCTAGGAATCCAGACAACACAATCCCAGCCAGCTAACAATTACAAGAAGTCTCCAAGGCTGAGTCATGGGCAGCTCAACTGATAACGTAACAATATCCCATCCAACAATCGATAGCACAACTAAGCCCCCGGATATAGTATTTGTCTTAAAATCTAGTCATAAGGGATCAGGAGAACCGCATATCAACAAAATCATCACAACAGGATCATAACCATAGAGACACAAGGTATAACTAGGGGTATAACTGACGGCCATCCCCTTAAATAGTATGTAACTCTCATATCAGACTACCCACTCTAGTAGTCAAGCAGTAAAATAATCATATATATAAATCACAGTGTTTTGAGTTACATTTAGCCCCTACCAGGGTAAAGACATAACATAAGTGACAGTTACTCAGAATTCCACCAGTTAGTATACTCATCCACATTAGGAAGCCCAATGGGTCAGATCAGCAGTCAAATAATAAAATATGAATATACCGGACACATCGATGCTTAGTATTATCTTAGTAACAACCTCTCCAGCCTGTATTATCTTTATCAGGAGTATTCACAGCCCACACAATCTTTAAACAACAACTAACATACAAGTATCGGTGTTACTAGTCTATACTTAACGGTAGATCTATACAGATGAGACCAACGAACCTAAGGCTCTGATACCACCTTGTCACGACCCGAGCTCTCAAGTCATTTTGACGCTTGTTAGATCCTGCATACAACCAAGCCAACCCAATGTCCATGTCCCCTGTCTTGAATCAATAGCAATAAAGGTACCATCAACATATGAGTGCAACGAACACAACTTACCTAGGACCTGGAAGTCACCTGCACAGAGCTACTATAGACTCAAATTAAAATATACATATCTTCATAAATAACCAGAACAACCATCTATGTGTACAAATCCAAACTACATATATAAGGCCTATGTCTGAATACAAAAGATAGCTTGCTAGGCAGAGGAGATTGCAGAATGTCCAAATCTGCTAATGCTCACCTATCTCCCCTGAATCATTAGCACACTCCTAACTCGGTGACCGCGACAAATACCTGGACATGCACCATGGGAAGATGCAAAAAAGGTAGGGGTGAGTACCCAAAAAAGCACCCAGTAGGCATCGTCGGCCGATCGAGTGAAATAGTGATCATAAATAAAGCCCAAATATATAGAAATTACTACATTTAGCAAAACAACCCAGATCAAGGCATAGGCATGTCGAACACCCTCAACCATAACAGACCAACCAAAATGAAGAACAATGATGGACTGAACCATCCTAAATAGTGAACATCGATACCGACTAACGAAGACTGCATAGGCTAATACTACAACTATCCCCAACTAAAGCATAGTGTTGTACGTGGTGCAAGGCTCTAGTATCTATGTCTGTACGCCAACTGGGCCCCCCATAAGCCTAGAAGGCACACCTGCACAAAATATAGAATTAACAGATCATCATAGAATCCCTCAGAACTATCACAAAATCCTATAGAACCATCACAGAGTGTAGCTCTCCAAATCATTAGAACAAGGATTGGTTGTACGTCGGTGTAACGCGCTAGTGGCTAAGCCTGAATGCCCCCCGAGCCCTCATAAGCCCAGGAGGTACACTCATGCACAATCAGGATATAAATAAGTGGAGGGGTACAAGTTTCAGTTACAGATGGTACGATATCACAACCAGTACATGATATAGTACCATATAGGGTATTGAACCCCCCCCCAATTGTCACCTAGGGCCTCGAACTCCTAACCATCACTCGGGGCCTCAAACCCCTATAATATCAACGGGGCCTCAAACACCTTAACTGTCACTCGGGGCCTCGAACCGCTAACCATCACTCGGTGGCTCGAACCCCCATAATATCAATAGGGCCTTGAACCCTCTTCTCGACCTGGCTTCTAGTCAGGGCAGTCGGCCAGGGCCAGATGGTGTGATAATATATATAATAGTAGGACATATCCCTCCCGAGGGAAAGAATCCCCCTAACACAATCAACTAGGCCTCGAACCTAGAAATAGTCAACTGGGGCTCGAACCCAGGAATATCAATTAGTCCTCGAACCCAAAAATAATCAACTGGTCCTCAAACCTAGGAATAGTAAATTAGGCCTCTCGAGCCACACCATTTGTATATGTAACAGTATAGGCTCTGAACAATGAAAGTTTTGGGCAGCAATGGCTTAAGCGTAGGCTAAGGCCCAACCGAAATCAGATAACCAGAAGCATTATAAGTACCAATATCACACCAAACAAACCATTGATAAGTATAACAATTCTCCAGAGTAACAATAGGTAACCCGGCTGATGAAATAACAAATATCTAGCTCAATAACAGACAATCTAGTTAACTCCCAAGATGCAACACACACCTTACCAATTGAACCATAATCTAGCACCTAGGTAGCCAGGAGCACAGTATGTCGACAGAACCACAACACAATGCCTCAACATATCCTCAAGAGTACAACAAGCAACCAGGGACTAATTAGGCATACACATCAATCATATGGTGTGCATTTACCTACGATCTTTAACAAATTCATACACAACCTCAAATGATACCGAAACCAGTTATTACAATAGATAATACTACTGCTACATCTAAAACTAACCACAGTCTCAATTAGCATCTATAGCCTATAGTTTAATGCTTCCCCAAACATATACAGATATACAATATAAGTTTCAGCTCAATCTACGAGAAAGAGAAGCCTAGCCTACTTGGAAGGTAAATTCACACACTCCGCATCAGTCCATATGAGCTTTACCCTATCGGGCTGCCTCTAATTGCTGCTCAACTACCAAAATACGAATTACAACATAAACACGACTATTTTGGCTGTAATCTCTTGAGAAACGGAGGAGAATAGTTCAATTGCGATTAAAACTGAGAAAGTGAGACCCACATCCGAAATACCAAACCAACCCCTGTAAAATGATCCTCACATCGCCTCGAGTCTATAGCCAAAAGTGAGCTCAACACGGGGCTCAGAATAATAAGAAACAACCCCAAAATGGAGTGACATTTCTTATCGACTTATACATATTATACAACATCTTTCTCTCCAGATTGTGCAAAAATACACTTAAATTAGCAGAATTTGAGTATACTATAGTGTAGTTCTTGAAAAGTAGTACAGTTTATACTTAAAGTTTACTTTATTCCGATAAGAAACGGCCAAAATATTGTAATGCAAAGTTTTCAAAAAAAAAAGCACAATATGACAGCAGCTAAAACTGAATTTTTGCACCAAATAGAACCTTATCAATCATTCCAACATTACCATGGCGTGAGCCTCATAATAATATGCAGAATTGACTCAAATTCTACCAAAATCAGACCTAAAATGGATAAGAAATCACATGTCAAAGTTTTCGAAAACGTATTAAAAAAAATACAGCCAAAAAACAAGGATCTTTACCTCAAACGGTGCACTTAAATCAATTTTCGACACTTCCATGATGTTCTCCTGGAAAAATGAGAGAGAAATCGAGTCCAAAAGATGGGCGTATGAACTGGATTGTTTAAGTTTTCTTCTAAAAAATTTATGCAGATTTTCATGTTTTATATAAGTTTTTTAAATTCAAACCACCTCCACGTGGCATCCCCTCATTAGCCCAAGTCATCCACCGCCTATGGCCTTCCAAAACCGCTCAAACTTAATTTCGATGTTCCGACCTCATTTGAAGTCACAAAAGTACAATCCATATATAAAATCTAATCAAAAATAGCATTCTGAACTCAATGGTATAGTCAAAATTCTCACTAGAGGTCATTTTATTCCAATGTGGGTCCCATTTTCCAATATCGAAGTTTACCGAAGGGGCCAAAATACATCCGAAAGGCCTAGGAATCAAATGAAAAGTCCTCCTAGACCAAACTTGACGTTCCAGTCCAATGGTGCAGTCAGAAATTTCATTTAGAGTACGTTTACCAAAGACATCGACTAAAGTCGTCTATTGACCTGTTCCGGTGGCTAAAGTTTATAAAACACGATATAATTGCACCAAACATGCTCCTGGCCTAATTTGTCTATTTTGGAGCTGATGGAATCGTCAGGATTCCACTCCAAGACTATTTACTAGGACTTTACTTGAAAATTTATTTTACAGTTAGAATCTCTCATTTAACTCAAAACGCTACATAAATGTCGAACATGTCACCCCACAATCAAACAATTTGTCTCAACAAGTCACAACTAGCTCCAGGTCGATATGTAAATTCTCAAACTAATAAAATATTCGCGGAACCACAGAAATGACCTGGAGGGTCATTAAATGTTGGCCATGCCAGCACGGGCGCAACACGTAGAGAACTTTACATTCACTTCACAATTTGCAAACATATGTCATGGGAAGTGAAATGCAAAGATGCGAAGACTGAAAAGACAAGCTTCTTGCATCTAATTGATACTGAAGTTTGTTTGCAGACAAGTTTTTTTTACAAGATCTAGATATTAATTAAGACAAACTTGACATATTATAAAAAATGTGATGCATTAGCTTGACAGTCAGTAGTTGTAATTAGGGGTGTTCACAGTTTGGATAAAAATCAATCCAAACCGAAAAATCGAACCGAACCAATTAAATAAACTGATTTGTTATTGTTTGGTTTGGTTTTAGTTTTTTAAAAACCGATAGTATTTGGTTCAGGATTGGATTTGATCGAAAAAATTGAAGAAATAACCGAACCGAACTGACAAAATTATATTAATATATTTTATAATTATACATACATCATACATTAGTTATAAAATTATTTTTTCATTTTTAATCTAATATGAAAGTATAAATACTCAAAACGAGAACATTTATCTTATTAATTTCATGTATATGAATGTCTATAATTCTTGGAGAGACTAGAAACGTCACTAGCTTTTTCTTCTAGGCCAAAAAGGTAAATTTTGAAACTTTTTCATAGTAAATTTAGTGATTGAAAGTTTTATAATATTAGTCGTTCTAACTATTTTTTGTTTTGAATTGATTGTTGTCACTTTTTCTCCATTTTAAATGTATGATTGCTTTTATTTTTATGTATGGCTAATAACCGAATAACCGAACCAACCGAATCAAAATCAATAACAACCAAACCGATAAATGTATATTATAGTAAGTTGGTTTAGTTTTGAGAATTTAAAAATCGAATTAAGCTGGTTTGGTTTTGATTTTGACCAATAACCAACCCAAATCGCCCCGTGAACACCCCAGTTGTCATCTTACGACGAGAAGATTGGACCTTGTTGCATAATGCAAACTTCCACACCTGGCATACATATCAATCATTGCATCACAAACCAAAGTTGTACATACTCCTTTCGACGGAATCATGCACTCTTTTACCAAACTAAGCATTACTGATTTTGCACAGGCAGCTAGAATGCTAACAAAAGCAGCAACATCAAGCCTCAAACCCGCAGCCTCCATTTGCATGTACAACTCAATTGCCTCATTAACAAGACCCTTTTCAGCATATCCTGATATCATTATTGTCCAAGAAACCAATTTCTTGGAAGGCATCTTGTCAAATAACATTCGAGCCATCTCCAAATCCCCTGCTTTGCAATAACCCGAGAACATGGTGGACCAGGAGACATCCCTCTGTGCCATTGTCTTAAACAACTCAAATGCCATGCTCATTTGCTTCGCCTTGGTATATCCATCTAACATAGTATTCCAACTATCCCCGTCTCTTTGAGGCATTTCATCGAACAACTTCCGCGCTTCGCTCAAATCCCACACTCAGTAATCAAATTCACAAATTCAAAACTCGCAATAATAAATTATTTCTAAGACCCAAGAAAAATTACATAGAAATATAGATCGTCAAGAGATATAAATACTACAGTTTTGTTATTCTTCATTTAAAAAATATAAAGGATTGTAAAAAATTTTTTTTTTTTGCTAGGCAGTGAAAATATTTTCAAATCTATTGCTCTGATGTTAGAATCCAAAGGCTGTAAAATATGCGACTATCAAATCTATAATTTTATATAGTATGTCTTTAAAATTTAAATTTCTTGTAGTACTATTAAACATGCTGTCACGACCCAACCCAGGGGCCGTGACTAGTGCCGATTGGGCACCCAAACGATACCAAACCAGATTCACAACTAAC
>JAOTQR010076754.1:0-12792 GCA_025774065.1 Solanum ossicruentum
TCATGAAATCCCAATATAATATATGATCATAATCTCTAATGAATAATACCCATAAGCAACACAACTTGGAAACATATAATTTTCATAGAAATGGAAGATTGGGCTACATGCGTAAAAGGTACCCATGAATGATACCCACATACCTTAGACTTTGAGCTTCTTGAAATTGAGTTGTGAAAGACTTGAAGTTTGGAAGTGGTCTTGGAATCCAAAGCTTGATCATGAGTTTCCTCGAATTTGTATTGGGATTTTGATGGAGGTTCTTGAGAGAATTTGATAGTATGTTTAAGTTGAGAGTAATAACTTTGATCCTTTGGAATAGGGGTTAAGTCTTTTGGGGAGTTTAAGATAACATTGGAACTTCAAAAAGGTCATTGGAATAAATTAAATTCATGAAAATACAATTAGTGAACAAATGGAAAAATTGGCAAAGTGATGCCCCTCTGAAGGCATCATAGGTCGTGTGGAACTCTAGTGTCATGTGGAGTTCTCATGAGATGAGACTCTGTCAAAAATTGGAAGTTGGGAACACTTAGAAAAATTAACATCATCGTCGCTTTGACAGAAGCCTCCACGGGCTGTGTTGTGTTACACGGTCTGTGTAGTGGTCCGTTGAACTACACTTGCTGAGAAAAATGTTGCTAGACACCCCATGCTCAGGGCCACGATTGCGGACCTACCAAGGCCTGTGCAGATGGTCGTGGCACGACACTTAGCCAAGAAAAGTCCTCCCACGCCCACTCTTCCTTACTTGCACACACTCCACGACCAGCCACACGATTATCGTCAAGACAGATGGCCTGTGCCACTAGCCGTGTCACATAACTTAGACAAAAAATGGTCTTTTACAGGTTAAGGAAGCATAGAAGGCCCATCGAAAGCCCCACTGCGCGTCAAAGTGCCCGTGTGACTCACTGCATAGAGAGTCTCACGAAAATGGTTATAACTCCTTCATCTGATCTCAGAATGTGGTGAAACCAAGTGTGTTGGAAAGCTAAATCTAAGGGCTTGCATTTGACATGTCGTGGGTCATCCAGTTCCAACTTCGCTAAAAGTTAAGCTCATTTAAAGTTGACCCTTGCATAAACCAACACCCAAAACTCAACTCAAGGGGAAGTCTTGGACTCGTCTAAGTACTAGAAGTCTCCCATGACCCTAATACACTTCCCACCTACAAACATAAGGCTTGAAACATGGGTACATAAGATCATGGAGTTACGGGGTGCCAAAGAGTCCTCCATCACACCATTTTCTTCATCAGTCAGCACCTAATGCTATTTCCCACCAATGGTTCGTCGTGGGTATAGAGGATATATTCTTAGAGGACATGTAGCCAGAGTGGGGCAAGCCTACCCATTTTATATATGAGGAGCAAAAGGTCATAGATGATGGAATTAGCCATGTCCTAGGTCTAAAGATCGTGATGATATGTTATGGGAACACGTGACTGACAGAGTCACTTAGTCGATACTCCCCGATTCAAGTACGGGATTTTTATGCATCTTACGCAGCCATGATTCAACATAGACTTCTTCAGGGGATGATACCTATCACTCAGCCCTGATTGATAAAGGTACAGGTCAGAGGTTGGCGAGTCGATATTTCTGAGAAGATGATCCGCGTATGGTTTTGGCCCAGAATAACGTGTCCCCATATATACAACAGGGTTTGACCACATGTTAGGGAAGTCCATGAATTTGTCAATTATAAAGGATCCGGTATATAGGACCTTACTTTGCAGATGGGCAGCGGGTTACATTATGGAGCACGGTTTGGATCCTGCTTGGGTCACCACCTACATGGAGCTGATTGTCAAGGCTTCACTCTCTTTCCCTGGGAAGTTTTGGTAGGCCGTTGTCAGATCACGCATCTGGATGACCTTGGTGGATAATACACTTATTCCAGAGCATGTAGTATTGGTTGCTATCATCCTGGCTAGCTATGACATTGATTGGGCCTGACTAGCAAAGTAGATACATAAGTCAGCACTAAAGAGGGCCACCTCCACCCTATTTCTTGTTTTAATGTACAAACTCTGTATTGAGTCACAAGTGGAGATCTTACATCAACTGGACCAACTAGTTGAGCCCTAGCATAACATGGAGCCTAGCCTAATAAAGGCTATTGAGAACCTAGTGGCACTTTAGCGGGCACAACCTCCTCCTATGCCAAAGCTGTTTGCCCCATAACCACCACCTAGGGGTTTGATGACTGCCACCACCACTACTATTACTGCTGTTACTAATGAGAAATCCCACGCCTGAGACAGTCGATATTTAAAAGGGTCCTACTACAGCTATGTCTGTACCAGAGGCCACCACTTCACAACCTTCTATAGCGGGAATGGTCTATGTGTTCACCACTTCTATTCATACTATGTCTTAGCGATTATCACGTGTTGAGGCCCAATTGTCTTCGCTTATTCAGCAGCTTAGGCCCTGGGTCCGATAGACCATTGTAGACTAAGAGGAGCAAAGCCAGGCATTCATTATTTCTGCGGTTCAGGATCATATTTTTAGAGTGGATGTCCACATCAATGTTTTTGAAGAGTAGGTACAGAAGAGGTTAGCTGAGGCGCAACCTTTAGATTTGTCAGTCGTATGTTAGGAGATCGAGAAGCTTATGGCTGACATGACATCATCACTTGCGGCACTTTTGACATTACTAGAGACTACATCTATGGTGCCACTGTTTGATTTATTTACCTCTGCAGAGCCTACATAGACTTCCCTCGGGAAGAGACCTTGTATTGATGCGGAGACAAATAAGAGAAATGTATGTTGAAAGCTTTCCGAGGATGATGAGGATGAGGAAGTTCTCGAGCATGCCTTGAGAGCATTGAGGCATGAAGCGGAGAAGAGATGCGCTCGAGAAGAGGATCAATTGAGGGGTATTGGCCCTTCTGGATAAATTACAGCAGCTGAAGAGACTACCCCACTAGAGGAGGATGACCAGACTCAACCATAAACTGGCGCTTAGGCATCGAGGTATGTTTTTGACCCATATGTATTCTATTTTTCCTTGGTTTAGTGATTTATCTATAATGCATAATTTGTTCGATAGGGTGTGGTAGTTATGGGCCTCTGTGAAGTCTGAGTAGCTTATGGTCCATAACTACCCAAAATTTTAATCCCGAGGTTTTCTTGCCTACGTTAATTTTCCTTGTGGATATTTAATTTTTGTTGAATCGGCACATTTAGGATGTTTAGATAATATGTGTAGCATATACTACAAATACTTATGTCATATAGCTTGTTTTTAAGTTTTGTTTTAAAAATAGGTACCCACAAAAATTTTTATTAGTAGATAAATAGCAACCATGTATGTTTGGGTGTTTGGCAATATTTGTTTAATAAGTGAGGGTAATTGAGATATGAAGCATGATCTATAATTCCCTTGTCGATAATGTATGCAATGGCATGTGAGTGTGAGCTTATTTTGCTGGATTTGTGCAGATTGTGCTAATATTGAACTTGCCCTGTTAATCTAAGTTAGATTGTAGATTAAATGGGTTTGGAAGGGATCTTAAGCCTTTGTTCTTTATTAGTCCACTTTAGCCTAAAAATGACCAACTAATTGAAGTTTTATTGCTTGTTCCAAATATTTGAGCCTTACATGTACCAATTCTTTCTTAACACCTAATTAGCCTAACCTTGTCTAGTGATAAACCTTGAAATTGGCCTTGGTCTATCCTTGAGTATTGTGAACCTTGATTGAGGTAAAAAGCCTAAGTTGAGGCTGGCTACCCAAAGTGACCCTGGTTCGGGGAATAGATGTTGTGTACTTCAATACAAGCTAAAAGCCTAAGTTAGGGTAGCCGGTGTAGGGGTAAAATCATAAAAATAAGGTGGTGAGTTGGGAATGAGGAGCAAAAGAAAATCATGTACTGGGTATAAGAAAAAGAAAAAAATGCCTTACATTGAATGTAAGAAGCAAAATGAATTGTAAAAATGAGGCAAAAGCTGAAAAATGAAAAGAAAACACCTGGAAAAGCTTGAATGTGGAAAAAGGGAGAATAAGCTAAAAATATCAGAGTTGGTGAAGTGAAAGTGATGAAAGGCGTAGTGCAAGGATGGTCTTTAGTCACTATTTTCCAAAAATGCCTTACCAAAGCCCCTTGAGCCTTTGTTATAAGCCTAGAAAGTCCTAAAGTGATCCTAGTCGAGTTAGTTGAAAATATGAGTCATGAATATAGGGGCAAGCCTATGGTATTATTAATTATGCATGAATATCTTTTATGAGAGAGAGTGTGTTTGCACAGTCCCAAATCTAAATTTGTAATTATCATTGAGTGTAAAAAATGGGACTCCTTTCTATGAGGGAACTTGCATTGCATTGTTAGCATTTGACTTGTTCAGTGATTGTGGATTGTTGATATTACCTTGCTTGTCATAGATGTGTTGTCAAATGCACCAGTGTGTTTTGGTTTGCTAAATAATGATCTGATCTTGTTTTGAAAAGTTGGTGTGGGCACCTGCATTAAATTGTATGTGATGTATGCCATTGAGTTGAGGTCTGTGTGTGACTATATTGTCTATATAGATTGAGTCGTCATTTGAGGACAAGCAACAATTATAAGTTGAGGGTGTTGATATGCTTTCAAAAAATAGCACTTTTTATACCTTAAATTTAGGATTTTGTGTGTTCTCAATGCGACATGTTTGGTTTTATGTGTTTTTGTGTTTAGTTTTTTAGAAAAACAGGTTGACATGACATTAGGGCAAAATTGTACCCTTTTGTGGTTTTTTTGGTGACTTGCGAGAAACTTTACGGATCTTAGAGCATTCTACGAGTCATAGAGGAGGGTTTCTTGACAAATTCCAGTGAAGTGTGATTTCTGAAGTTCAACTATACAAGGCCTCTATACTAGTCGTATAGAGAGGTTTCGTTAAAATTTCTAGTAAAGGACCAGTTAATGTAGATGAAGTGTATGTGAGTGCAGTACGAGTCATGAATTAGTTTATAACTCGTAAATTAGATTCGTGGTAGTGAAGTCCAAGATTCAAAAAGCTAAATACGAGACCCTAAGTACATCTCATAATTACTTTACGAGTCGTAAGGACCTATCGTAGAAAGTCGGCGACCAATTTTTCTATTTTTTAGGACTTAATTGTAATTACTATAAGTAGTAATTTTTAGGTCATTTTTCAAGGAAATGCAGTAGAGAATATCATTTGAAGGTACTTTTAGGGTTTTGTACTTGGAGACTTTAATTCTGGAGAAGAATACACTTGTGAATTAATTGGATCTTCAAATCTTGTGATTCTCAATTTATTTTTGGTTTGCTTACTCTTCAATTCAATTGGGTAAGTATTTAATTATGTTCTCAATTATTAATTTCTTCATCTACCCATAGCATGAGTAGCTGAATCCACAACTTGGCGTTGTGGGAACTATGAAGATCTAACCAAATAAACCTGGATAATTTGCAATTCTTGGAATGGCTATTTGCTTGAATTAATCAATTCTCTTCGATTTGCATGTTTTCTAGTCGTGAGCAACATTAGAACTTGCCTAGTGTTACCTTCTAAATGCAGGTGGTAATGAATAGGAAAATAGATTGATTAACAGGATTCGATGATGTGTTATTGTCTAATCAACCGAACTAGACCAAGGGGAGGTTGATCGGGACTATGGGTAATGGTTAGTATTGTACATTATCGTGATGGGCCAAGTCACATAGTGAAATTAGCTTCTCACCTTTCAGTAGAGGGCTTAGTGAACTTAAATTACCGTCCTGCATGCTATACTCTAGTCAAGAATTAGGTTACCTGGGGATATTGAGTGGTGAATCATAGGAACACAATACCCAAGTTTCTCTCCATTATTGATTGTCTCTTGTGATAGTTTGTTTATTTTATTTTCTTGTTTGAAATTGCAAACCCCCCCAACCCCTACCTGGGGAATTGAGTTGTTAATTACTTAAATTGCGTATTGGTGAATTCGTTGTGTCTCCATATTCTCTTTGGGGTTCGACCCTAATCTTGGTTAGATTTTATATTTGACAGTGACCACTTTTATCCTCCAAAAAGAGGTGTAGCTTGGACGTGATCAATCTGGTAGGTCATAGATAACATTTATAATAGTCGGGACAAAATCCCTTTGCATACCCTTAACTATAGTGACCACCACTTCTCTAAAATTAGTCTCTAATGTATTGATATAAAATTTAGCGATGATGGTATGGTTCGCCTTAATCGGTTCATCAATAAAACAAATCCAACTAGAAGCTTGAAGCTTGCTAAAGAAATCGGGTACTTCCTCCTCAAGTTTGTCCAAGCAAATGCCCTTTTCCTTCACAACTGCCAACCCAAGTATTCCTATACTTCCGGGCATACCTTACCGTTAGGAACTTGCTCGCATGATAGTACTCTGCTTCCTTTACCTCTAGTAGGATCTCATTGTCAAAATGTGTATGCTCAGATGCCATTATACAAACAAAACCAACATGTTGAAAGCTTGTAAATGCACTTAAAATAATGTATTAGGAACTATTTTAGCCAAAGAAAATTACAAAAAAACGTTTGAGTGCTACTGTGCGAAGCTACTAATTTTGGGATAGTAGATTGACAACTCTGTGTTTACAGCAAAACAAGTGCATTTGTAGAGTTCTAGCAACTAAGTCCTCATTTGCAGAAGTACAATCACATCTGCAGAGAATAATAGTGTCCAGAGCTCCACATGCGTAGCACTATGTCCACATTCATGGAGAACATCGTCTCCCAGCAAAATTCTAGAAAAATTCATTGGGGCATTTCATCAAATGGGTGGACGCATATATTTATAGCATAATTTCAACAGAGAAACAACTCCAAATTCATCCCCAACATCAGAGAATCACTACCCAAGCAAACAAATAACCATAAAATCCAATAATCATTTCACAACACCAAAAAATTTTCATGAAAATTCAAGATATAAAGAACCAATTCTTCTCATAATTGAATGCCAAGCAAACTAAAATGGGGAGGGTTCAAAAGCTATACCACTAAAATTCAGACTAGAAAGCAAAGGTGTCATGGTTGCATAATGTTCTCACCAAGGAAACAAGAATGGAGGAATATTTGGGTGTACATACCTTGAAATCGGGAGTCAAAAAGAGATCAAAAAGAGAAGCTTGGACTTTCCTCACAATATTAAAGTGCAATTTTTCTTACATTCACCTGTTATGCCTTGTTCTCTTTTCTTTTACTAGGACAAGTCTAAGAGGATATGTCTCTTCATTACCTAGAACTCATCAATTATCCATGTTCACAAACATATGTCACGGTCGTGCCTCATTAGATGCCAATCCTCCACATCTGCGACAAGAGAATTGTGTTCGCAGTTGTTCACTATCTTGACTACCGCATTCATGAACCTTTTCCATAGAGAGCAAGGTAGTACCAGACCTAGGTAGACTTTTTGGAATATTTGGCAATGCCCAAGCCTAATTTGACAATCTGCATTTTGGATTGGGCGACGCTTGAAGCGCAAAATGCAGTCTAAATGCCCAACAAACATCCCAAATGTAGTTTGTAAGGTTGTTCCACCCCAAACGTATACCAGACCTGTGCAAAACACTACCATAGACTTGAAAAATTGTGAGGACTAGCGAAAATTCAAAATGTAACTAAAAATTTCAAATGCAAAATTAAACTAAGAATTTAAAATTTTGAACTACGGGATGTCTCCCATCAAGAACTCCATTTAATGTCATGAGATAATAAAGGATGTATCACACTTTTACATTTCTATTTTGAGGCAATGAATCTTCTACCCAATTATAAATAAAACTTTTGGGTAAATTCATGGGGACAAGTTGAGACTATCAAAAATCTCATTTGGTATCTCCACTTTGAGGATTTAAATTTCCTATCCAGTTTCATATCATTTTTCCTTTTAGGCATGTTGGGCATCAGCGAGATCATAAAGATGCCTTTTGTACATTGATCATAAAAATTCTTAGCCTTCAAGCAAACGACACCTTTTCACTTTCTAATGAACTAAAGTCTACATAAATGATTGTTTTAGCTTCTTCTTGCAATTTTAGTACCATTTCCTTGATTTTGGCATCTTGGATCATTATTGGTTTGGATGGGATGAACTCACCTAAGACTTCACCCACATTAAGCACCACCCTTTCTTCTTGAGACTCCATCTCACGATTTTTGGCAATATGACATAGAGCTTCATATATTTCTATACTTTTTTCACATTGCCTTCAAAGTTGCAATTTTAAATTCAAATTAGACCATCCCATGACATCGAGCAATGAGTTTATGTTGGAATTCAACCATTGTGTTGAACAATGGGTCTCTAATCATCATAAAATTGGCATGTTTTTGCGACAAGTCCATTAGCCAAGCTTGACTCACAATACCACTATAGATTCATGTTCTTAACATAAGTTTGCCCAGTATGAATTCCTTCACATTAAGGACAAGGGTCATAGGTATAGGGCTCATAACCACCAAGCAAGATTTCATCATAAGTAGCCATGTAACAAAAACACAAAAAGAACACACAAACAATATTCACAAATTGAATCAAAAATAGTAAACTACAAGCCTTAAATCAACTTAATGCGTTATTTATTCCTTGACAATGGTGCCATTTTGAAGTCGGCCAAGCATTCCTCAAGAAAATTAAGAAATATGGCAGTTGTTATCAGTATATCAAACAAAAGTTGGGGTCAAATCCCAGAGAATGATTGAGATGACTAAGGAGAGACACTAGCTTGAATTCAACAAACATAAACATTTTCAACAAACATGAATGATTAAGCAACCAAATCAATTAAGAAAATAAGGATCCGAGGTAAGAATATATCAAGCAAGGGATCAAAGGATAAGGGGAAATAGGAAATCAATTAGAACCTAAATGATCTATTACACATAGCTTCATACAATCCCTATGGGTAGGCTAGATTTCTTGTAACTACATATCTAATTAGACAAAAGTAGTGTTCCATATGAACTCAATAAAGTTTCATATGCCAAATTGCACTAGGAACTCAACGGAACCTTTGCAATGATGTGTTGCTAGAATACAACACTTTTAGTTTCTTAACATGAAAACTTAATATGTTATCAAAGCGATGCTAGTAAATTTGATGTGTTTTTGTGTTTGTTTTTCAGGATTTCATGAATCAGAATGATTTTGGGCAATGTTTTGCAGAATTCAAATTTTCAGGAATATACAGCCATTTCTATGTGCCGTGGTTTACTCCATGAGCCATATGATAAGTTTGGGTTAGATCCAATAAAAGACCAATTTTAAGATGTTAAAAGTATGAGTTGTCTGATGACCTATAGATTCGTATGTTAAAGATCAGAAATTATGCTGAGTGTTGAATTGTTATTAGACGAAGTCACTTATGAGTCATAAGTCAGATAAAGAATCATGGATAAGATCATATCGGGAAGATCAAGATTTTTAGGATTTTTTGGAAAGTTAATAGACGAAACACTTACGGGTTGTAAGTTAGAAGATAACCTGTAGGAGGAGTTCATGTGTTGAAGGACAATTTTGTTCAATGCAGGATACGAAGCCTAGGTACCAGCCAAGATTCCATCTATGACCTGTAACCATGTTTGTCCCAGTTGCCAATTCCAGTTTTCCTATTTCGTTTTATTTGGTTTTTACTTATTATCAATAGGTTTTTAGGTCATTTTTAGAAGAAGACGAACCAGATAGTAGTTAGAACATTGATACTTTTTTACTTGTGATTATTTTTGACATAAGATTGGGTTTATTACATTGTGATTTATTGTGGAAATTTTTGAATTATTGTTCTTCAATTCATCATTGTAATTTTTTAATTATGCTATTCCATAACATAAGTTTTTCATCTACATTGAGCATGCATAGCTGAACTCACCACTAGGGTTATGAAAACCATGAAAATCTAATGAAGTTAAAGCCAGATAATCTGTAATTCTTGGAAGTGTACATGTATGTATTAATTATCTCTTCATTTAGAATGGTTTTTAATTACGGCGAACGTTAGAATTCACCTAATTCTTACTTACTAGATCAATGGTGTAATGAATGGGATAAGAAAAAATTAAGAGGATTCAATGTGATCTCTCTCATCTAATCAATCTTAATAGTAATGAATTGGATTTGGTATTTACTTATTATAAATAGGTTTTTAGGTCATCTTTAGAGGAGGATGAACCAGATAGCAGTTAGAACATTGGTACTTTGTAACTTGTGATTATTTTTGACATAAGATTGTTTTTATGGCATTGTGATTTCTTATGGAGATTTTGGAATTATTGTTCTTCAATCCATCATTGTAATTTTTTAGTTATGTTATTCCATATCAACCTATTAATGATTACCCAAATAGAGTCATACTTGCATGGAGTATGAGGCAACCCAGTGACGAAGTCCATATTTATCACGTCCCATTTGCATAACAGAAAATCAGTACACTTAGTTAGGCCTCTAGGCTTCTGATGTTCTGTTTTGACATGCTAGTAACTGGGGCATTCGACCACGATCTTGTTAATGTATTTTTCATGCCATTCCACTAAAATATCCACCATAAGTCTTGATACATTTTTTTGTTGCTCTAGGGTAAGCCTAATCTCTGGAATAATAGGCCTTAAAAAGAATCTTGGCATAGAGCCGTCCAATGTTTGGCACACATAAGAGGCCTAGTACGGAAGGACTCCATCTCAAGTTAGCTTAAACAGAGGATATTATTGTTGTGGAACACTTCCCTTATTGTCATATGGTCAGGATCATCACGTTGTTGCCTCTTTTCTTTCTTTTTTTTTTACTTCAGTACCGATGGAAGATTTTTGGCTTATTTTGAATGATTAGACCTCCATCCTCTGCATAAATAATTGTATCAACACACTAGCTAGCTAACATAGATCTTTTTGTTTTTATTTTAGCCTTATCAGCTTCAAAATAACTTAGACTGCCCATGGACTTCTAACTAGGTGCATCGGCAACAACATTAGCTTTACCAGGATGGTGTAAAATGTCAATATCATAGTCTTTTAGAAATTTTAGCTACCTCCTTTATCATAGGTTCCTTCTGCTTAAATAAATATTAGAGGCTTTGATGGTTGGTAAAAACATCAATGTGAACTCCGCATGGATAATGGTACCAAACTTTTAGGGCAAAAAGAACTGCAGCGAGCTCAAGATCGTGGGTAGGATAGTTTGTTTATGTTTCCGCAACTGTCAGGAAGTATATGTAATAACTCTACCATGTTGCATAACAACAGAACCAAGGTCAATTCTTAATGCATCAAAATGAACAAGGTAGCCTTTGGTTCCATCCGAAAGAGCCAAGATAGGTGTGGAGGTAAGCCTTTTCTTTAGTTCTAGAAAACATTGTTCACATATTTTGGTCCTCTCAAACTTAGTTGTTTTATTCATCAATCTCGTTAGTGGCGTAGAGATAGAGGAGAATCCCTCAAAAAACCTCCTATAATATCCTACCAAGCCTAAAACACTATGGACCACAGTCAGATTCAATAGTCTCAGCGAGGCCATTACTACTTCAATCTTCTCACCGTCGACCTTGTACCATTAGCTGTAATAACATGGCTAAGAAAAGCTATAGAAGTTAACCAAAATTCACATTTAGAGAATTTAGCATATAACTTGTTGTCCTGGAGAGTCTGTAATATAGCTCGCAAGTGGTCTGCATGCTCAGCTTCTGATTGTGAATACATCAAGATGTCATCAATAGAAACGATCACAACTTCATCCAAGAATGGTTTAAAAACTTGATTTATCAAGTCCATAAAAGCTACTGGGGCATTTGTAAGCCCAAAAGACATGGGAAGAAACTCAAAATGTCCATACCTCATCTTAAATATTGTCATTGGAATAGCAACATCCCTAACTCGCAACTGGTGGTACCCGAATCTCAAGTGAATCTGTTTGAAAAGCATTTGTCACCTTGTAATAAGCCATCAATCCATGGAAGAGGATACTTATTCTTGATAGTTATTTTATTTAGTTGTCTGTAATCAATACACATCCTTAAGGAGCCATCTTTCTTTGGAATAAAGAGCACTGGAGCACCCCATGGAGATGTACTTGGCCTAGTGAAACCTTCATCAAGTAAGTCCTTTAGATGTTCCTTCAATTCTCTTAGCTCTACTGGAGCCATTTTGTAGGGAGGAATGGATATAGGATACATATTAGGAAGAAAATCTATAACAAAATTGATGTCCCTTTTGGGGGAATCCTCGAAAGCTTATCGAGGAATATTGTCGGGAATTTATTCCCAATAGGGATTGAGTAAAGGGTAAGTTGCTAATATATATTCCCTATCTTACAATAATGGTAATATGCACTTGGACCCTTTCTGCACTGCTGACTGTGAAGCTTACTGCGTTGTGCACATGGAGGAGTAGGTTGCCTCATTTGTGAAGAATACTCTTGTCAACGGCTATCAAGTCAATCTAAACACTCTCTCAGCTATGACAAAATACAATGATCAAATCTCTGGCCCTGCATCTTTGGTCGAAGACTACCCACTGACAAGGTGGATATCGATGAAATAGGGGCCTAAAATTGTAACACCCCACATTTTACATGTACTAATGCTATGTAAATGAAACATGATATGACTTTTAAAATTAGCATCAATTTCTGAAATATGCTTGAATCTCGTGTTAATGGGCGATATATGCATCTAACGCTTAAGAGGGTCGAGTGTATACATGTTTTGTGTTAAATTAAGGAGATCAAAACACTAAATAAAGTGAGAGAGTTGAGGTAATTGTAGGACTTAATAAGCTAGTAGGTGAGTCACCTACTTTCTTAGCTTAAAAT
>JAOTQR010076756.1:0-12790 GCA_025774065.1 Solanum ossicruentum
TGTATGTATATGTATGTATGTATGTATGTATGTATGTGTATAAAGGATCACACTCAAGATACACCTCTTTTTGAAGTAAAAGTGATCGTCAAAGTAATAAACCTAACCAAGGTTACGGTCAAATCCAACAGAGAATACGGGACTATTGCAACTTCGTTCACCAATAACCAATTCAAACATCAACTAACTGAATTCTCTAAAAAGGTAGGGGGAGGGGGGGTTGTAATGATCGATAGAAAATTAAACTATACTAACTAAACTTGGAAGACAAGCAATAATGAAGAGCAACTTGAGTATTGTGTTCCCCATGATTCACTAACTCAACTTCCCTGGATTTTACAATTCTCAACTAGAATATTGCATGCAGGACAGTAATTTAGGTTCTTCGAACCCTTTGGTCAAAGATGAAGGTCGAATTTCTCTATGGGACTTCGCCCATATCCATAGTGTGCTCAACTAACCATTACTAATAGTCCCAGTCAACCTCCCTTTGGTTGAGTTCAGTTGATTAGATGAGAACACATTGTCGAATCCTGTTAATCACTCTCTTTTCCTATTCATTACCACAAAGATCGGGAAGTTAACACTAGGAAAGTTCTAATGTTGGCAACTACTAGAAAATATTTAAAAAATGAAGAGAAATGATTAATACATGCAAATATACATTCTAAGAATTTCAAATAATCTTGGTTTTTAAGTTAGATTCACATGGTTCCCATAAACCTAACTTATGGGTTTAGCTACTCATAACTTGGGCAAATAAAGAAACAATGAATAGAGAAAACATGGTTAATCACTTATTCAATAAGATTGAAGAACAAGAAAACCCAATGTATATTGATAATCACAAGATTGAAAGTTGAATTTAATCTGCAAGTGAATCTCTTCTCC
This sequence comes from Solanum ossicruentum, assembly GCA_025774065.1. Taxonomy (NCBI): domain Eukaryota; kingdom Viridiplantae; phylum Streptophyta; class Magnoliopsida; order Solanales; family Solanaceae; genus Solanum; species Solanum ossicruentum. The sequence continues at coordinate 892 of JAOTQR010076756.1, forward strand.
AAAATGTAGTCTCCAATGATAAACCCTAAATATTCCTACTAAAATTTTGTGCTTTAAATGACCTAGTATTTTCTATTTATAGTATTTACAAATAAGTTCCCAAATTAATAAGAAAAACTGGTCAATGCATGATACAACTCATAGTTACGACTTGTACTAGGGTTATGAGCCATAATCGAGCTTTCATGGTCAGCCTCCTGCATCTGGACTTCACTGATACAAAACACCTTCACGAGCCGTAGTCTGATCTATGACTCGTATCGACTTCTCGTAGTCCACATCTACATCACTTGGTCTAAATCTGGTCGACAGTGGAAATCACTACGAGACATCCCTTTACGACCCATAGATGGAACAACGACTCGTAACTAGGTCTTGTGTGGCTGAACTTCAGTTTTGCTTCAAAACTGGAATCCTCTACGAGACCACATCTACGACTTATAAATTGAGATACGACTCATAGAGGGTTTCGTGTGTCCTCAAAAAATTAGCAAAATATATAACTTTCCTAAAAATTACGCCAACCGGCTTTTCTTGTAAAAACAAACACAAAAACACATAAAAACCATCAAAGTCGCAATGAGAACACACAAAATCCTAAGTTTTAGGAATCAAATATGTTGTATTTTGACAACACATCAACAACCTCAACTTAGTATTGTTGCTTTTCCTCAAGCGATGACACAATCTATATAGATAATAAAGCAACACATAGCAATCAACCAAATGGCATCTACCATACTCAAATCCAACTCATGTACCCATATCAGCTTTTACAAAACAAGATCATGTAGCTATTTATCAAACTAAAGCATATTAATGCATTTGACAACATAACTATGACAAGAAAAGGAATGTCAACAATCCACAATCACTGAACAAGTAAAATGTTGACAATGCAATGCAAATGCCCTCATAAGAAAGAAGTCCCTTTTAAACACTCAATAAAGATTTCAGAATTTAACCATGGGACTATGCAAGAACACTCACTCTCAAAAATTACATTCATGTATGATGACCAATACCATAGGCTTGTCTTTTGCTCATGACCCGGACCTTTGAATAATTGGACTAGGATCACTTTAAGACTTCATAAGCTTGTAACATAGGCTCATGGGACTTTGGTATGACACTTTGGACAATTAGTCACTAAAGGTCAACCTTGAACTACGCTTTTAAAAACTTTCACCTTACCAACACAATCATTTCCACCCTATTCTCCCTTTATACTTCATACTTAAGCATTTCGGGGTATTTTCTCTGCATAGCTTTTGACTCATTTTCACATATCATTTTGCTTGTTCAACTCAATCTAAGGCATCTTTTTCTCTTTCTTTCACCCGATGCATAATTTTCTTCTCTTTCTTCACATTCCCAACTCACCACCTCATTTTTACTATTTCAACCCTACACTGGTAACCTTCAACTTAGGCTTTTAGCCTATATCGAAGTGCACAATATCTACTTCCCAAGCCAGGGCCACTTTTGGTAGCCACCCTCAATTTAGGATTTTTGCCTAAATCAAGGTTCACAATGTTAAAGGATAGACCAATGCCAATTTCAAGGTATTTCACTAGCAAGGTTAGGTTAATCGAATGTTGAGAAAGAAATGATACACGTAAGGCTCAAATATTTAGAACAAGAGATGAATTTCTTATTTGGTGGGTCTTTTTAGGCAAAAGTGGAGTAATTCAAAGAAAAAGGGCCTAAGATCCTTTCCTAGTCCATATAATCTCCAGTCCAACTTAGAGTAACAAGACAACTTCTGAATCAGAGCACAATGCAAGAATGTAACAAAATCAACTCACAAACACATGGCATTACATATATAACCAATAGAAACTCACAGATCATGCTTCATGTATCAATTTTTCCTCATTTAATCAAAACATATATTGCCAAATCATTCAAACATGCATGGTTGCAATATAACTACTACTCAAAAATTTTGATGGGTACCAATTTTCAAAATATTTCATAAAACATCAAAAATAAGGTACATGCCATAAGTTCAACTACTATATACTAAAAATATCATCTAAGACATCCTAAACATATTGGTTCAACAAAAATTACATATCCATGAGGAAAAAGAACACAGGCAAGAAAACCTCAAAATAAAATTTGGGGTAGTTATGGACCAAAAGCTACTCAGACTTCACCCTAGGCGATAACTACACACACCCCATCAAAAAATCTGTATGTTGTCCTCAATGTACAATATCAAAATAAAAATAAATACAAGGGGTCAAAAACAAACAGTCTCGGGCTGCCTCTGATCATCTCCCTCAGGCGGGGTAGTCTCCGCAGTAGCTACACCGGATGAGCCAATGCCCATCAATCTATCATACTCCTGGGCTTGTCTTGACTCTTCTATTTCTCTCGACATCCTCAAGACTCGCCCGACCTCATCCTTTGACTCTTCCTTATCAATCTCGGAGGTCTTCTGACACATACGCCTCTCCTCAGTGTCATCATCCTCATTAAGGGGTCTCTTCCCATAGGAAGGCTATGTATGATCCTCTGAAGAAAATAGATCAAATGACGTGGCTACATAAGTGGATCTTCTGGAACTATAATTGGCTCTGCTAGTGAGGAAGTCAAGTCAGCCTTAAGCTTTACTGTCTCCTAATGAATGGCTGATAAGTCTGATGGTCGGGCCTCGGTTAGCCTTTTCTATACCCAGTCCTCAAAGGTGCCAACGTGGCAATCCACCATAGCAGTATGCTCCTCAACTATACAAATGGTGAATGCCTTGCATCATTCCTCAGAGTCCACAACTGTCTATCGGACCCATGGCCTAAGTAGCTGCATAAGTTGAGACAACTGAGCCTTGGTCCATGATAACCTTTGCGCCATGGACTGAACAGAAATTGCGGACACATGAACCACGTCCAGTGTGGAAACTTGTGATGTAGAAGCCTCTGGTGCAAGAGCAACTAAAGTGAGACTCCTCTCGATATAGGCTACCTCCAACTACTGGATCTATCATCAGTAGTAGCAGCTAGAGTGGTAGTGGGGGAGCCATTGAACCCTCCTGTGGTGGCTTTAGAGCAAATGTATCAAACATAGAAGGAGGTTGTATCTTCTTAAATGCCACGGGGTTCTCATCAGCCTTAATTAGGCTGGGAGCTATAGTGTGTAGAGTCGATATCAAGTGGTCATGATGATGCAATATCTATACTTTACACGTGATGTAGAGTTGGTAGATCAACATCAGAAATGGAATCGAAGTGGACCTCTTGAGTGTCGACTCATGAATCTGCTCCACTGTCATTCGGGCCCAATCAATCTTGTAGCCAGCCAAGATGCTAGCAACCATTACTGCTAGTTCCGGCATAAGTGTGTTATCAGCTAATGTAGGCTAAATGTGAGATCTGACAATCACCCACCGAAAATTGGTAGGGAAGGAGAGGGAAGCCTTCACAATAGGTTCAGTATATGTAGTGACCCAGGCAAGCTCTAGACCACGCTCAGCAATATGGCTGACAACCCATCTCAACAATTCTTTCCTTTGTACTAAATCCTTTAAAATCAATGTTGTCCTAACCTGCCACAATCTATGATCACTCTCAATTGTTAACTCTGAAGCTCGAAACTCGGGACCATAAAGCACTCGACAGATTATCTCCTCTGAAATATTGACCCGCTATCCTCTTAGTAGAAATCTCTCAATATCGGTTGCTCAAGAGGTTTCTTCCCTTTGGGAAGATCACAGAGAATGGTGGTTGCATAAGCTGCATTAAACTCCTGAACCAAGGTTGGGGCATAGCGTCTGAGCTTAACAGTCAACCACCTGAGCCCATGTCATATCACTGTGTCTTCAAGTCCTGGGACATGGCTCAATCCATTAGCAATCAATCGGGACTCTCGTAAATTGATCGAACAGTCTTGCCTTGTCCCTTTGGTTGCAGACCCTCATTATATATGGTCTCCATGCCCTCGACACCCCACCGATGACTAGGATCTGATACTTGAGAAGTTGATGGGCAACAGAGGACTGGGCATCTCCTCTATCCTAGTGGCCATGCTCTGAACTAGACTCTGTACCTGAATGAGTCACCTGAGGTGAACCATTATCACTCCCATCATCGCCTTCCTCATCAGACTTGGAAGGGCTATCATCATGAGCTTGAGTTTTCCCAGCTCCGACAGCAGCTCTCGTCTATCATCGAGGTGCTGCTAGGTCAGCCTTGGTATTATAATCCTCTATTGACCCACTCAACTGAGTATGCTCATCACCAGAACACTCCTCGTCAGTAGGCTCATCAATGAGTTGTTTTCTAAATGCCTCAATCTGTGAGTGTTTTCTTTTTGGTGCCATGGTACCTGAAGAATAAAAAACAAACAAACCACCATAATCCCCAACAATCAAGAAATGAAAACAACAACCACAAGAAAAATTTACTTGGATCAGTTGCGAAAAAGTGATACGAGAACCAGGTATGACTCGTAATTGGAAGTATGAATCGTATTGTGGTCCCGTAAACCAGAAGTATCAAAAAGGAAAACTAGAACATTATATGAGACCCAATTACAACTCGTAACTTGGGTTAGGGTCATAGATAGGTTTTGTATAGAGTTCCAGGAGCAAAATTGAAACAGGAAAGAGTCCACGAGACGCATCAATGACTCGTAGAGGGATCTACAACCTATAGATGGTCTCGAATAATGGGTACATAGTAATTTGAAGTTATTGTAACTTCCCACGAGAGGCAATTACGACTCGTAGACCTATCTACAATCATAAAAGACTCCTGTAAACAAGAAACAATAGGTACCTAAAGCACCTCAACTCATCACGTGGACCCTATGAACAATTCAAATATGAACCTATCAGCATCGAAGAAAGTCATGCAAGCACTCACATTTCAAATATATGACCTAGACATCAATAAATAACTTCGAAACAAATTTAACCCATCGAAAAAGGATTAAGCAATCAATACACAATCTTGTCATTCTTCCCCACTTGCTTTCAAACATGCACCTATATCACCTCCCCCAAATCACTCACAAAACCCACTCAATCACACTCAACATCATTTGGGGAATAGTTCAACAAGCATAACAAGAAATAACTAACCCATGATTCTAACTACATCAAAATAATCTAAACACAATCATGCCACTGTGCAATTGATACTCAAAAATCATTCATGAACAAATTTCAACCATTCACTCAAACAAGGGACATAATAATCATTGGCATTCATCTACAATAACAACGAAATAGCAGTTGAATTAGGGCATAAACAATTAATTGGTTCATTGCACCCATATTCCTTCATTAACAGTTCACATTAAATAAAGAATCAAATGCCTATTACATCAACTCATGTATACTCATCCATTCACACTTTCAAGATCAAGGAAAATGAAGAAGTTAAATCTTATCAAGAAACTTACCAAGTGCATAGATGAAATGGTGAGAGAAAAAGAAGATGAGTGATGTAGAAACTCTAGGTGCACAAGAATTGCTAGCCGGAAAATTAGTAGGGACACTGGAAAATTGGTCGAAATGGGATGGGGAAAAAGATTGGGCTAATCCTTGGTAATTAGGGTTAATAATGGGGTCCAAATAATTTTGACCCGTTTGTATACTTTACAATATTACCCTTAAAATTACTGGGTCAGGTTTACGAAACCCCAACTACAAACGTCTACGACTCGTAGGTCCTGGTCTTGTAGACCACTCAACACTTAGAAAAGTTTGAAAACATACCTGAGTTTTATGAACCCCATTCACAACATATAATGTAGACTATGAGTCATAAAGTTGGCTCATAGATAGAGTGCACATTTACCCTGCTCACCGTAACTCTCTACGAGGTAAGGCTATGAGTAGTAAAGTGCAATACGACTTGTAAGCCTGGTCGTAGAGACGGCATCAGATGCAATTCTAAGAAAAACTTGAAATCTTTCTCCCGAAACTATATGCTCCTCATAAAAGGCACTTGCACCTTAAATGCAAAAAACCCAACCTCAAAAATATTAATCAAAACACAAATAAACAATCAACTCAAAATTCCAAAACTGAAAATAAACTCAAAACAAAGCTAAAACATGAAAAATGCTTGGGTTGCCTCCCAAGTAGCGCCTGATTAATTATTGTGGCATGACTTAGTCATCTTGAGTACTCAGAATTCCTCAAAATCCCAAGCTTCATTTTTCAGATCATCCGGATGCTTCATAGATTAGCGGATATCAAAAATCACTTCTTTATCATTCACCCTCTATCTGAGTTGACCGGAATCCATATCCACCAGGGCTCTCTCTGTGGCTAGAAATGGTCTTTTCAAGATAACAGAGACCTCAAAATCAACTTCACAATCAAGAGTCACAAAATTCAATGGGAATAAAAATTTTCAACTTTCACCAATGCATCAAAAAGTATTCCCTCCGATTACTTTATTGTTCTATCCGCCATTAACAGCATTATTCTTGTAGGAGTATGAGAATGCAAACAAAGTTTTTTGAAGATTCCAAGAGCCATCAAGTTTATACTAGCACCAAAATCGCACAACTCCCTTGCAAGCTCTACATCACCAATGGTACAAGGGATGTTAAATGCACCGGTTCTTCCCTTTTCTGAACTAAGGACTTAGTGGTAATGGCACCACAATATTGGAACTCTTGCAAAAGTTATTCTCTTACCGTGCGCTTCGTAGTCACCAAATCCTTCATATATTTAGCATAACTTGGCATTTTTTCCAATGCTTCGATAGGAGGAATGTTGATGGAAAATTGCTTTAACATGGAGAGGAAATGTTTGAACTTATCATTCTCCTCCTTTTGTTTGAGTCTTTGAGGAAAGAGAGGAGGAGGATTTAGGGCGATCTTATACTTCTCTAGCTCTATAACCACTTCACCACTTACCCCACCTTCGTTGTCTTCTCCTTCATTTACAATCTTCTTGCAACTATCTCTTCATGCACGTTATCCATATTGACCAGCATCAGAGGATCAATCGTACTCTTACCTCCCCTAATGTCATACAATGCCCATCATTCTTCAGGTTTTGAACTGCATTACTTGGTAATATACCTCTTTGAATTAATTAGACAGTTGGCCGAATTGTTGCTCAAGTTGCTTAATGGCCACTGAATGAGACTCTATCCTTTGATGTATACAAGAGATATCAGATTTCATTCCCTTCAAAGTCTCATCTTGTGTTTCAGCTTTATTTACAAATCGGTCAACCATCTCTCTTCAATTCTTGAATTGCTTGCCTCAACATCACGATTAAGGCATGGCACGTATGGACCATTCTGAATCCATCTCTTTTACCCCACTCAGCTTCTGGAACCTTCTTCCTCTAAAAATAACTACCACAGTTATCTCTACAAGCACTATCTCGATTGTAGTTCCGGTGTTGGTTTCCAAAATCTTGACTCCAATAGTTCGCATTGGACCCTTGCGCATTGTTCCAAAAACCCATCGCTTGATCACTAACAAAACAAGCATCCTCATCATAATAATGTTCTTCATATATGGATGCTCTAGGAGGTTGGTGGACTGCCATACTCTTTCTTGATTTTGGGTAACCACCAAATCCGTACATGTGCGGAGTTGAGCAAGTTGTTACATGATCTCCTTGTTGATCTTAGCTTGCTCCGAACTAAATTCACAACACATTAGCTCCTTATAGAAGGTCTCTCTTTTTGCCCCCATGCTCGGTTGGTTTTGACCATTTGCTCCATTCTCTTGACGATCCTTGTGAACGGTTAACCAAAGAACTTGCCCTCCATTATAGTATCGGCACAATCCTGACTATTTTCATCAAGAACACGATAGGAAATCACTACCAAGGCATCATCAACAATTTTGTGGTCTGGGATGCCTCTCAAATACTTTGTAAATATCTCCCACATTGTACTAATTGAATCACCTGGCAATTGCTCAAAATTGTTGATTTGATTTTTTAATTTGAGCTTCTTTGAACTCGGCAAGTACCTTTCTAAAAGGCCTTCTATAAATCCGCCCAACTGGTGAATGAGCATTGTAGGAGTTCTGATAGCTACACCGCTAGATTACAAGTAAGAGATTGAGGGAACACACGCAACCCAATAACATCCTATCACGCCTCAAGTCCCATTAAGGCGGACTGGCACCCATTGCCAATAAGGCTCGGGAGAACCAACCTATATCAATGCACTCTCTATACATATTATAAGGGATTTCTACATTTGACATGCCTTTGAGAAAATAAACAGTGATAACAAGCCAAAAGGAAACACATATGGCTAGGCCATTGGGGCTACGATATCTATAGTACGAGACATGACCCCACTTTAATTTACATAGTCTACAAAGCCTCTAGATAAGGAAAAGTATCTGATAGGGGTCGATACAGGCTCCGCATCGACTTACTGTACAACACAAAATATAAGCTCTAGACACGCAAAGCTCCGAAGCAACCTGGAGCTTGGTAATAGCAGCTAGAAATCTTGTACTCCTACTGGGGAAATGCAGGTCCCCCATAAGGGACATCAGTATGAGATAATGTAGTGAATATGTAAGGTAGGGTATATTGTATATGAAGTAATAACTCCAATGAAACTATGCACTAGTGTAGGATAAGAGACCACCTTTAGTTGTACTGTGGGATCATGTACTTTATGTTCTTTTGATCACTTTACCTTTACTGTATAATCTGTGCATAGCATGTAACACAAATGACCAGCTGATCAGTGGTAAAACTGTATCGGGATCGACCCTAGCTAGGCTCTTCCTTAACCCCTCGGGCTACCCCCCATGATAGGATCATCCCTGGCTAGGTGATTCTTCCACCCCTCGGGCTACCACCCATCAATAAGCAATATACTTTACTTTATCTTTCAATTACCATTCAGATGATTCTATTGGTGGTCATAATATTAGAGCTATAAGGATGTATAAGTAGCATGTGACATATACATAATCATACAAGACAATATGACAATGAAAATAGAATGTTGCACAAATAATGAAATGCGTTTGAGATGAAATAACTCATGAACTTTATTTAGTAGCAAGAACCCATGTAACTTGGTATCCATGTATGTATGTAGATTTAAAGGTGACTATGTATGGGAGCATATGAACATGTGAAAGAGTGGAGACACGGTTAATAGTTGTGTTGGAGTTGGTAAGTGCCTTTATGTGCCAAGGAACAATCTAGATTTCATGTCAAGTAATAAGAAATTAAGTAGCCTTACATACCTCACTGTACGACCTCGTTATTACCTCAAAATAACCTTACCTTCCTCCAAATATTTATCTATAACATAGTAGGTGATAAAACTAGCATTAGCAGCCAATAGATACATCTTAGCAGCCCAATCTCACAAGAACAACAACATACGAGCAGCAAACGGCTATTTATAAACCCGAGCATATTCTTTCAACCTTTCCACCCCTAATCATATTTTGTAATACATATTCTCACATACATATCATGTGCAGTCTATTCTAGTGCCATAACAGTCTTACAACAGACCACAAAGCACAACACATAATAATTCTACACAACATACAAATAAGAGACATAACATTACATCCCTTCGCTACATTTCGACGTCAACAATCACGAACCTGTTTCAACTTTACCCAAATTGTATCCACAAGTTTCTTTTAAGAGCACAATTACGATGTTATACAATAACTCTTTTTTTGTGGACTATACAAGTTGTGCAGCAGCCTGGTTTCATCATTAAAAAACAAACCATTATTAAATACAAGAGTATTACTTCATAATACAGCTAACCAAGAAGAGAAAATCCTCTTGAACAACAAGAAATGTTCACAACAATCCTTAGGACACATTCTATCCAAATTTTGAGCACAAACATAACCAACATAGTCTCTTATTTTTCATAAGAAAACTATACTAAACACATATATAAACTTACTTACCACTAACTTCAAGGTGTAGGGCTTCTCCAAGAACCCTAGAAGTTCCCTTGTGGCTGCTTTGCTAGGTTAAGAAAGTATAGAGAGAAAGTTTGTGAAAGCTGAAATTTTTCTAGTCTAAGAATAACTTAGAGGTGCTATTTGTAAGCCTTTTTAAAGGGGATTTTGGCCGACTTTCTTTTGTGGTTTAAGCCTTATATTATTAAGGTGTTGATTCACCAGCTTGACCCTTTCACTTGGGGCTAATTGGGTCTCAAAGTTGATGTGCTTTGGCTGCCCATTTTCCAAATTTCTCTTCACTTGGTTTGGGCCCAAATGGTTAAGTGGGTTGTGATATACTTGGGCCCTTTTTATATTCTTCTTGGGCTGAAAGTAAAGTCTATTTATGATGCTAAAATATGGGCTAAAGTTACACCCTTAACATGGACTTTATTCATAATTGGAGTTGCACCAATTCGACGTTGGGCCTCGTCTCCCTTTAGCAAGCAAATTTAAGCTAAGCAAGTAGGTGACTCACCTTCTAGCTTCCTAAGTCCTACAAGAACCTCACTTCTCTCACTTCATTTAAGGTCGTGATCTCCTCAATTCAACTTAAAACTTCTTTATACTCGACTCTCTTTAGTGTTAGACGCACATATCACCCTATAACATGAGATTGGAGCACTTTTAAAAATGGGTGCTAATTTGACAAAACCATATCATGTTTCATTTGCATAGTACTAGTAATGTAATATGTGAGGTGCTACATCCTCCCCCCTTAGGAACATTCGTCCTTGAATGTTGGCACAATTGGATAGCTTAACCAAGTTTAAACCTTTACTTACACAAACTTTTGACGACACATTAAGTATTCAATCACATGTATCTATTAATTTCCCAATTTTGCATGTTGGACTTCCTCTTTAGCATCAAATAAGTAAGGATATTTTGATTTCATCATGTCATCGGCCTCCCATGTTATTTTTTCTGCTTTCTAGTTTCTCTAAAGTACTTTTACTGAAGCTATTTCTTTATTCCTTAGCTTCTTAACTTGATGATCTAGAATAGCAATAGGGTCATCTTCATATGTAAGATCTCCAGTAACCTACACATCCTCAAAAGGAGTGATACATGATGGATCACCTATGCATTTTCGAAGCATTAAGACATGAAAAACTAGATGAACCATTGAAAGCTCTTGGGGTAGCTCAAGTTCATATGCAACCTGCCCAAACCTCTTAATAATTTGATATGTTCCTATGTAATGTGGGCTCAGTTTTCCTTTCTTACCAAATCTCATAACCCCTTTCATTGGAGACACCTTTAAAAATACACAATCCCCTACTGAGAATTCCAGTCCTCTCCTCCTAGCATCCGCATATGATTTGTGACGACTATGTGCTGTTTCTAGCCACTGTTGTATTACCTTAACTTTTTCCATGGCTTGTTATACTAGATCTAGCCCAAGCAAAGTGGTTTCATCCACTTCGAACCATCCAATTAGCGATCTACATTTCCTTCCAAACAAAGTTTCATAAGGTGCCATCTTGATACTCGCGTGGTAGCTATTATTATAGGAAAATTCAATTAGTGGCAAATGGTCCACCCAACTACCTTTAAAGTCCAATGCACAAGATCGGAACATTCTTCAAGTGTATGAATGGTGCGTTCTACTTGACCATCTATTTGAGGGTGGAATGTTGTACTCAAATTCACTTGTGTCCCTAAACCCCTTTGGAAAGACTTCCAAAACTTTGCAATGAATTGAGCTCCTCGATCAGATATAATGGAGATCGGAACTCCATGTAGCCTGACTATCTCTTTAAGGTATATCTTGGCATACTCTTCAGCTGTATAATCACTCCTAACTGGAAAGAAGTGTGCTGACTTTGTGAATCTGTCAACTATTACCAATATGGAGTCAAACTTCTGAAATGAGCAAGGCAACTCAGTAACAAAATCCATGTTGATCATATCCCACTTCCATGTTGGAAGCTCTATACATTGCATATAACCTCCTGGCTTT
>JAOTQR010076757.1:0-12789 GCA_025774065.1 Solanum ossicruentum
ACTTGATTCCATACTCCCCGCACCTCAATTTGATTAAATTTAAGCTATACTTCAATCCCAACAATTTATCCCAATTATTAATTAACCTTAAGAAATTTCGGGGTTTAACATTATGGGAGCCCGTCCCTTTTTAGATTAAGTGATCTTCCTTACTGGAGCCTGTCCCTTTTCGGATTAAGAGGCCTTCCTTACGGGAACACATCCCTTTTTGTATTAAGCATTTCACAGAAATAGCTCATCAAAACATTACATTTCAAACATCATTTCATCATCATATAATCATCATAACATCATTCAGCTCATAAGACATGCATTTGACCTTCAAATCTTCAAGAACCATAACTGGATATTTTATCAAACACTTGGTGGGTGTGAAATGGTAGTATAAGACCATGCAATTTAGAGATGAAATTAGGCAAGTAAATCCATTGTACAACCATCAATCAGTACCTTGCAACACCATCAAGCAATAGAGATCGAAACCCCTCATCAAATCTTACAATAGATCTAAGATTTATAGCTCAAAACATGGCAAAATAGTCACAACTTACATAGCTTTAACATAGCTCATAGACATGTTCATACTAGCAATCCCATTTGTGAAATCAACTTTGAATCATACAATATTAATTAAAAGAGGGATTAGGCACCATGGGTGGAAGGACACAAATGTTCAACACCACATACCTTAGGTCTAGAGTTGCTTGGAATTGAAATTAGGAAGAATGGAGGCTTGGAAATGATCTTTGAATCCAATTTTGTTCTTAGGTTTCCTTGAAATTGAATTGGATCTTGATGGAAGATTTTGAGAGATTTAAGAGTGTACTTGAGATGAGAGTTATGAGTTTGGTCTTTTGGAATATTTTTTAGGTCTTTTAGGAAGGTTATGATAACATTGGAAGTCTAAAAGGGCATTAGAGTAATTAGCATTTACGAAAATGCCATTATTGAGTGGATGAAAAAATTGGCAACGTCCGTCTCACTAGAGACTTCTCTGGCCATGTGGCATGCCACGGGTCATGTGGAGTTCCTATGAGACAAGACATAGAAAAATGGAATCGGAACCCTTGAGAAAAAGTTAGCGTTAATGTCACTTTGACGGACACTTTCACAGACTGTTTATTGTTACACGTACCGTTTACTTGTCTGTCCCACCTCATTTAGACAAAAAAGTATTTTTGGCCACCACACACCCAGGTGAAATGGCCCGTACCCCTTCACACGATCCGTACAAGGCAGTCGTGGCCTATGCCTTAGCTTCCAATGCCACCCACGCCTAACCAAGCCTCTTAAAACACCTCCAGACCCCTGCTCATGACTAGTGGTAAGTCACACGACCGATGCCACTGGTCATAGATCAATAATTAGCCTCACCATGCCATTTTCCATCCCCAAACCTTTCCCATGACCCGTACAAGGCCACACTGCTCGTATGGGTGCCTGTGGGGCTTCACTGCACGGGAGGGTGTCACAAAAACAGTCATATCGCCTTCATGCGACATCAGATTGAGGTGAAACCAAATGTGTTATGAATCTAACTTAAAGGGATTTCATTTGACATTTTGTGTGACATGCAGTTCCAAATGTTCTAAGAGTTATGCTAGTTTAAATTTGACCCTTATATGAAATAACACCCAAAACTTAACTTGGAGATAGGTCTTGAACTCGTTTAGGTACTAGGAGTCTCCCATGAATCTAGTACACCCCCAACCTAACCAAATGAGGCTTGAATCATGGATACATAAGAGCATAGAGTTACGGGGTGTCACATATTCCTATCACGAAATAACTGATAAAAGTTCGCCTCGGGACATGGGATCCACAACCCGGATTATGTCCATTTTTGGTGTTTTTCACCAAAAATTCTCCGAAAAAGTTTTTTTAATCTCGTAGAAAATTGTTGGACAAAATCTAAGTGTTGATCCATGGCAAGTGCATGTGCTTACTTATTCTGGATTTTATTTTCACATCAATAAATTATCTTTTGATCCGGTTGCTCTAAAAATCAACCGAGACCACTTTCCCACTCAATGTTTCTTGTTTATGTCATATCCAGCCTCGGATTTTCCATCCGAGCATAGGAAGATACGTTATGCACCTATCTCTCCTCTAGGGGTATTTTGGTAATTTTATCAGGTATCACATCATCTCTCCCTTGGAATCATTCGTTCTCGAATAATGAGTATAGGTGGACATCAGGGAATGAATAGACTAAAGGCTCATCTCCATACTCACTCAATAACTCAAACTCTCGACTACTCATCAACTTCAAAAAGCTCTACTCAAACTCAAGAATAGACACATCAACTCAATAATAGGTAAATCAATTTGAGTTAAAGGTAAGGACATTACCTTCAACATTTTCATCATCAGGCAAGAATAGATGTAGATATTAAGATCTCACCTCTTCCTCAACTTCCTATGTGGCTTACTCAATGAATTAATTTCTCCATAGGACTTTGACTAAGGCAATCTCTTTGGTGTCAACTTACATAACTGACGATCAAAGATTTGGACCAGAATCTCCTCATAGGACAAACTATCCTTTACTCTAATACTCTCAATAGAGATCACCAAGGCATGTTCTCCCAAGCATTTCTTCAATATCAAAATGTGGAACACTGGATCATTTGCATCTAACTCAGAAGGAAACTCTAACTAATAAGAAAACTTCCCAATCCTCTTCACAATCTAATAGGTAACAATATAGCAAGGACTCAATTTCCTTTTCTTCCGAGATCTCATCACACCTTTTATAGGTGAAAAGTACACTCAATCATTCACCTCGAACTCTAAGTCTCTTCTCCTTACATCTGTGTAAGATTTCTAGTGACAGTGCAAAGTTCTCAACCTCTCTTTATTGACCTTTACCTTCTCCATTGACTGATAGACAAGGTTAGGTCCAATCAACTCGGCTTCTCCAACCTCAAACCACCTAATTGGTGATCTACATCTTCTCCCATACAAAGCCTCATAGGGGGCCATCTGAATGCTTGCATGATAACTACTATTATATGTAAACTCGATCAATGGTAGGAGGACATCCCAATTTTCTTTGAAGTCAAGGACGGAGGCTCTCAACATGTCCTCTAATATCTGAATTGTACGTTTTGCTTGGCTGTCCATCAAAGGATGGAAGGCAGTACTCAGGATTACTTTAGTACCCAATCCTTTCTGGAAAGATCTCCAGAATTGGGAGGTTAATTGAGCTCCTCTATCCAAGATGATAGACAAGGGAACACTATGCAACCTCACAATCTCACTGATGTACAACTTGGCATACTCTTCATCAGTGTTAGTCATCTTAACTGCTAAGAAATGAGTTGATTTGGTCATCTTAACCACAATCACCCATATCAATTCATGCTGCTTTCAGGACCTCAGTAGATCAGTAATAAGGTTTATGCTGATCATCTCACACTTCCATTCAGGAACCTCAAGTTTCTGAGCCAATCCACATGGCCTCTGATGCTCAACTTTAACTTGTTGCCAGTTCAGGCACTTAGAGACAAAGTCAGCAATATCCCTCTTCATTCCACTCCATGAATAGACTTCCCTCAAGTCGTGGAACATCTTGGTATAGCCAGGACGAATGGAATATCTGGGCCTGTGTATTCTGACATAGTTCTATCTTGAACACCATCAATATCTGGAACACACAATCTACTTGGTATCTCAACACTCCATCTCCCACTTTGCAGAAGACTATCACTTTCTGTCTGTAGACAACATCCTTCAATTGAAGTATGATAGGATCTAGGTCTTGTTGTTGCTTCACCTCCGCCACTTAAAATGACACAAACCCGTTCTGAACATTAACTTCTCTCTCATAATTCTCATCAAATAAAACTCCCAATCAACCCAATCGATGCACTTCCTGAGCTAACTCCTTCTTTCCTTCCTCAACATGGGTTGTGCTACCTATTGACAACCTGCTAAGAGTGTCAACAACAATGTTAGCTTTACCTGGGTGGTAGAGAATACTCATGTCATAATCCTTAAGAAACACCAACCATCTCCTTTGTTGTAGGTTGAGCTCTTTCTAGCTAAAGACATACTGCAAGCTCTTGTGGTCAAAGAACACATCTACATGCACTCCATATAACTAGTGGCACCAGATTTTATGTGCAAACACCACTACTTCCAACTCAAGATTATGGTTCAAATAGTTCTTCTCATGAACCTTTAATTGTCTGGAAGCATAGGCTATCACTTTCCCTCTTTGAATTAACACACAAACTAATGCAACTCTTGACACATCACAATATATCACAAAGTCCTCTGTACCATTAGGTAAGTTAAAACTAGTGCAGTAGTAAATCTAGTCTTTAACTCTTGGAAACTCTTACCACATTCATCAGAATGATGAAATTTGACCTTTTTCTGTGTAATTGATTCAATGGTATGTATAGGGAAGAAAATCTGTCAACAAATATGTGGTACCAGCCTACCAACCCCAAGAAACTTCTTATGCCATTTGGAGAGGTTGGTCTGGGCCAGTCCTTAACCACTTCAATCTTTTAGGCGTCTACTCGAATACCATCACCCAAAATAATATGGCCTAGGAAAGCCACTAATTTGAGCCAAAACTCATATTTCGAGAACTTAGCATAAAAATCATAGTCGTTAAGATTTTGGAGGACAACTCTGAGGTGATTGGCATGCTCCTCCTCATCTCTTAAATATACCAATATGTCTTAGATGAACAAAATGACAAACATAACAAGATATTGTCTGAATACCTTGTTCATTATGTCTATGAAGGTTGCAGGTGCATTCGTCAACCCAAAAGACATGACCAAGAACTCAAAATGACCATATCTAGTTCTAAAGGTTGCTTTTGGAATATTATATTCCCTTACTTTCAACTGATCGTAGCCAGATCTGAGGTCTTTCTTTGAGAAAAAAGAGGCACACTGAAGTTGGTCAAATAGATCATCTATCTTGGGGAAAGGATATTTATTCTTTATCATGACCTTGTTAAGTTACCATAGTCGATATGCATTCTGAGAGACCCATCTTTCTTTTGCATGAATAGGATAGAAGCACCCCAGGGAGAAACACTCGGCCTGATAAAGCCCTTCTCTAATAAATCTCTCATTTGTTCTTTTAACTCAGTAGGGGCCATCCTATAAGGTGGAATTCAGATAGGATGGGTATGGAGTAAAATATCATCCCAAGTCAAAATCCCTATCAGGAGGGACTCCAAGAAGATCCTCAGGAAACAGTTTAGGAAACTCATTCACAATCGGGACTGACTCTAGAGTAGGAGAATCAACATCATCAGACTAGAATCACATGAGGTGATAGATACAACCTTTGGAAATTATTTTTTTGGACCTAAAGTAGGAGATAACTTTACCTTAGGTGCAACAGAAGCATCCCTTCACTTTACAACTGGCTCATTTGGGAATTGGAACTTAACGGTTCGGGCTCTACAATCAATAAACGCATAACAGACATGAAGTCAATCTATGCCAAGGATCAGATCAAAATCAATCATCTCTAACTCAATAAAAACAATAAGAGTATCCTTATGATGGATTGACACTCACAAGTTATATAGATTCTTTCAGCTCGAATAGACTTACCCACTAGACTAGAAATATCAAAGGGATCAAGAAGACTCTCAATTGTTCTATCAAATCTAATGGTCATAAAAGGAGTAACAAATGATAATATGGCACCAGGATCTATCAAAACATAACAATCAAGAGTAAACACTCAAATTATACCCATCACAACATCTAGGGGGATCTAATTGATTTTGGCGACTACCCATGGAATACAAAAGGTTTGTAGCTCTACTTGCACCTGACATAGTACCTTTCTAATTTCCTCTGGCTGATGGGGCTGGTGTACAAGATTGTGCCCAGTTAGGGCACTTTAGACATTCTCTTTTGAAGTGACTCACTTGGCCACACTTGAAGTATGCATCACTCCCCTTTCGACACTTCCCCAAGTGCAATCTGCCATACTTACCACATTGTGGCTTACCCTGTGAACCTTGAGCATACTAGCCTGTGACGGAGACCCCAAGGCTCTAAAGTTCTAAGATCTCTTATCATTCTTTGTTTTGGATGCAAGAGCACTAGAAGATGATGGTGCTTGCCCTAACTGGAATTTGTTACCATCACCTCTCTTTCCAACCTAATGGCTGGATGTCTTAGCCCTCTTACTTCTGAGCTCTTCTCTATCATATTGTTTCTCCTTATTAGCTTGTTACACATAAGTCATCAACCTCCCAATATTTATATCGCTCACAAGCATAGCTCCCCTCCTATCTTTCTTTGGCCCTCTGTTAAGCCCAGTAATATATATCCTCATTCCCATTCTCAGCTTAGCAACCATATCTGGAGCATAGCAAGATAGCTGAATGAACTTTAGTCCATATGTTTGCAAAATCATGAAGCCCTGTTTCAGATTCAAGAACTCCTTTACTTTGCCCTCCAATCATAATCTTGGAAAGAAGTGCCCCATGAAAGCTTCCTTGAACACAACCCAAGTTAGCAATGGGGCTTCCTCCTCTACCCTTCTTCCATTGATCATACAATGCTATGGCCACACCTTTGATCTAGTAGGAAGCTAGATCAAATTTATCAGCATCAGCCACATGCATCACCTAGAACACTTTATGAAGCTCCTTCACGTAGTTCTCAGGATCTTCATTAGATGCAGACCCTATGCACTCATGTGTATTCATCCTCAAGAATTCCCGGACTCTAGATATGTCTTGGTCATCCTATCTAGTCAGCCCACAATAGGTGTTGTGACAACCTGGATTAGAGTTTGGATAGCCTGGCAAAGCTCTGCATTAGAAACCTTATCTTGTGGGGGCTTCTCAATAGGGATAGCGGGATTCATAAGCTCATCATGTTGTTGAGGCTCTAGTGGGTTAACATTTTGCCTGGCAGGATGTCCTCTACCTCTGACAGCTCTTCTGGGAGGCATGATCACAATTCTGCAATGTGTAGAGTATGAATTAAAAGAGATTTTTCATAGAGGTTTAACTCAATCACACGAATAAGATCATGAAGGAAGTGAAGCCATTCCTAATGTCCTATAGCCTCCTGCTTATGAGATGTGGTGCAAAACACACCCATAAACAAGATTCTACTAGTCAAGACTTCATAGACACCCTAGGACAATTAAACTCTGTGCTCTAATATCAAGTTTGTCACAACCCGAGAGGGTACCCTAGAAATGGCTGGCACTCAAAGACTATTCCTAGTCCCCAAGTGAACCACTTTGTGTCACCATATCCATTCATTCAACAATATCTATTTATCAGGGAATACTAAGAAGATAAATAGGCAATCTAAGTCTCAAAATAAAATATTAAATAAAATGGCTAGTAGAAAGGAAACTGGCTCAACAAGTCTCAAAATAAATACTCAACTTCAGTCTATAAAGCCTCTATCATTATCAAGTGGTGTCAATGACAGACCCAAGGCTACCTCAAAACAAAATAAAGCTAACTTAAGTCTAACTCTATTAAGATAGATGAAAATAAATAATGATCCTCCAAAATAAGGGAGGCTCACCAACTCAGGTGAATACTCAGATCCTCAACGATGTGCCTATTAACTATCTCTAGTACTTCATTTTCATCATAAGATGATGTATTGCAAAGGAGATGTCAGGACGTGGAATGTGTGATACATAAAATGCATAAATGAAACAGAAACAGGTAGAATAATATAGAAGTAACATCAATTCAGAGTATGCTCAATCAGAATGTCACATGTCTATCTAAAGATAGAACAAAAAAGTAGACAAGTGACCCATCAGCTAAACGAACCTCGTCAATCTACTCAACTCAACTTGACTCCGAGTACTTAGTTTGGGGACTATCTGGGAGTTTCTCTTATTCGACAACAATCACTTATTAGCCAGTGAATGTACAACAATCTGGCTAATGTTGTCATTCCGTACTTGTCAGGTAAAGAATGAATCGAATTCACTAGGGATCCGTCTTCAACAAGTCCTCCATTGCTTTTAGAGACTTTAACCAAGAGGGAACCTCAATGTAATAGTCTTAATCATCACTTATGCTTAGCAACATGGTTAATGACTGCGAGTTGGATTTACTCTTGCTTAATTTGGTGTTTGATACTCCTCCCAAGACACAATGCTCATAAAATTCCTCATCTCAATCGATTAGCCTCATAGAGGCACTGATCATCTTAATTAGTCTCATAGAGACTCTCATCGTCCTATCAGCTCAACTCAAATGGGGCCTTTCGGCCTAACATCAACCAACTCATCAACTTAATTCTCATTGAATAGCTCAAGGACTCGGATCAATCATTAAGAGGAAGTCATTTAGACAGAACTTTAGAACTCATTATGAATATTCATAGGATCATCAAACTCAATTAACTCAACCTCATACTTATATCAGGATAATAATCAACATCCTTAAGTTAAGGCTCTAGACTCCATCCCTAGGTTTATTCATGTATACTTCCACAAAATAACATATAGGGTTATACAATAACTCATGAAAAGTATTTGATTCAAGAAAACAAGTTTATGATGATCATCAACCTATGAAAATACATGTAATAAATATAATTTCAAGAAATAATCAAGAATAATGTGTATAGACTCATAGGACTCTCAACTCCTCTATTACCATCAATGGGGCACATGGAGAACGAATTTCATGCTTTAGTTTAAGCCTTACATACCTGGTGTGAAGCTTTTGAATAATCAGTCTCTAGGACCTCCCCTCGAACTTCTCAATTCCTTGCTCTTTTTCTCTTTTCTTTAGCCCTAGTCTTTTTCAAGAACATAGGATGGCTTAGGAATGGAGTTTAAAACCCTTTTTATGCTTAAAATGACCCATTTAGATCATGTTTTGAGTTTAGGAGGGGTTGGAAAAAGTCTAGAATTTCCCTCACGAAATAACTTTAAAAAGTTCATATCGAGACATGGGGTCTTCGGCGCGGACTGTGTACATTTTCAGTGTTTTTCGCCAAAATTTCTCCAAATGAGTTTTCTAATCCTGTAAAAAAAATTTGAACAAAGTCTAAGTGTTTGTTTGTGGTAGGTGCGCATCGCACACCCATCGCACACTTATTCTGGAATTCATTTTCTCATTGAAAACTTATCTTTTGATCTGATTGCTCTAAAAATCAACCGAGATCACTTTTGCACTCAATTTTCATGCTGATTGCATATCCACCCTTGGATTAGCCATCGGAGCATGGAAAGACGCATTATGCGCACACCTCTCCTAAAGGTATTTTTGATAATTTTATCGGGTGTTATATGTTTCAAGTTCTTAATTGAATCATAAATAAGTCACTTACTTTCTATTTTGTGTGATATAATTGACAGAATTATGATCACTTATATGATCAGCCTAATATTATAAATTTTGTGGTTTGTTTTATGTCTAAATAAAGTTATAAAAGAAAGAATTAGTTTGTTGGAGAGAAGGAAAGCAAGTTACCCTCCCCAGACCCCTCTAGTAGGATTTCACTGTGTGTTGTTGTTGTATGTCCCATATATTATATCAAATTTATCATATATAACATGATTAGATTAAGTTTTTGGAATAAACCTGCAACGCACGTTCCCAGAACTAGTATAACTAAAAGTAGAAAGAACTTAACCTCAAAGTTGGATTACCCTTTTGCCCTTATGCCATTACTTATTTTCTCTTATGCCATCTTTAAATTTGGTTTACTATTTTTCCCCTACATCATAATAAAATATAATAAAAATATCTAATTATGTATCACTATTCATGTAACTTTTACTAATTATATTCATTGAATACTAATTATATTAATAATTGTAGGGTTACCAATTCTAAGATGTATGTCTTCTTTTTTTTTTCCCAAAAATTATTTAATTGCAATAAATTGTTACGCATGGATCATTACTTGAGAGCAAACTTTTACAATGCTCATATATTTAGTCTTCTTATTCTTCATTTCTTAATCTTGACCTTTGAAATTTTTCAAACAACAGAGAGAATTATTTGACCTTGTAAAATTTAAGAATGGCCAAAAATATCATACAATATAAATAAACATAGTAGACCAAAGGACAGTTACATTTAATAAACTTATTTCAAAATAACAGTTCATGATAAACATATTTATTCTATACCTTAATTTTATTCATTGCTTATAGGATTGGTATATTTATGTCCGTAAATTATTTTTTTAAAAAAAAGAGAATATAAATGAGCGATTATTCCTTAAAGACAAGAAATTAAAGTAGATATGTTTAAAGCTAATGTTCATGTTTTTATTTTTTATATTATTGTTTAAATAGTATCTGATTTTCAAATTTCTATGTGACTTTTCATGTTACTGCAATTTTATCCTATAAATTTAACTCTTTCAAAAAAGATTTTTATGTGATATTCTTACAATTCTTATCTGTAGGAGCTATTAACTGGTAAAATAATTTCATATAGTTAGACAAAAATTTAATTATTGAAACATGCATTTCATCAAGTCTGGTAATTCTGTTAAGAGTATTTACATGTATTTATTTATTGTAGAGTAGAAATTCATCAATATATTCCTATCATTAGAGATTATATTATCTTGCTTAGCTTTACATACTTCTTTGTAGATTGTAAATACGCTATCCCACTGTCATAGTTTTTTATTAACAAAATTTAAATGGTAAAATCAATATTTTTTCATCGTAGAACAATGATTAGGACGTTCCCAGAGGCTAGTTCTAAAAAAATTACCATCTACTAAATAAACATAACATAGTAAATTATACTTTCAATTTATTATTTTCCTTAATGGGAGTGAAATTAGTTAAAATGACACTTATTTTAAAATGGAGAAATTAATAGTATATATTTATCTCATTTTTGGTCAATGTTCATTTGCAACTGCAAAAACCTATTTATCCCCTCCCCCCAATGAATGTCGTCTCCTCTTTCACTATGCCTCACGTCCACATGTCCTATCTTCTCTTTAATATCCTAGATATAAATATGAGCACTTATTACTTGTCACGAGCCACAATCTATATAGAGATATAAGTATATATCTATGGAGAGAGGTGACTAACAGTAACCATACCATGTTTGTGATCTTAAGTCAAAAGTTGGAAAAGAATATCCATAAGAAGTTGTAAGATTACACTTTTTATATTTATTTTTATTTCTCTCCTACAATTTAAGCAATACAATATGTAAATACATAAAGCTAGATTAAAAACTGTATTGTATCACCTCTTTTTGGTCTATAATTTCATTTATCTTTTTTCTTCATTTTTGACATTTTCTCTTACTTCTCTTATTTATTTTATTGTGAAAAAGATATATTCATGAATCACATCTCTTCCTTTTTATAACTTCTACTCTCAATAAATATTAGTAATGATGAAATTCATAACTCCCAAATTTTTTATGTTTATAGGAGGTACTCAATAATTTCTTTTCTTAATTACGTTTGTAATTCTCATGATATTTATACATTTTTGTTGAAGATATCTCTCAAGATATTGTATAAATAAAATAACTAACTACATTTTTTAAAAAAGATTTATTTACAGAAATTCAGTAGCTAAGTTTTAAAAATTTTAAATTATTTTACTAGAGTCCTATTTGACTAGAATTAGGTATTAGTTTGAATTTGAATTTTATAGGATAAGTTTAGTAGCATATTTTTCTATTTTCAGTTAGAAATTGGATTATAAATGTATGTCTTGAATTATTAATTAAAAAATTCCCTTTGACAACACTGTAGTATTTTTTTTCTCTCAAAATCTTTCTCAGTTAATTTCTTAGTTTCTTTGCTAAAAAACCAACAATTCATATCTGAGCCATTTTTTGAGGGACCTATGAGATGAATTCTGAAAATAGTTTTTCTCAAATTGCTCCTCCTATCTTTAATGGTGAAAATTATCATCTCTGGGCAATAAGAATGGAGACTTATCTTGAGGCTTTAGATCTTTGGGAGGCCGTGGAAGAAGATTATGATGTTATTCCATTGCTCGATAATCCGAAAGTGGCCCAGATCAAAAACCAACAAGAAAAAAAATAAAACACCCCTTATGTGCTTCAGAATGCCCCATAAGTATATTTCTTGAGTATCTCAAAAATCGTATGTGATTTTAGAAATTCATGTTCATATTCTTGTTCAGGGGGCAAACTTAAGTGGCAAAACGGTAGCCGCTAGATTTTAGAAGACCCGTAGCGAAAAATAATTTTCACAACGGGCACGAGAAACAAAGTGCATGCGCGCCCAAGGCACAGGACTATGTTATCTGAAGTGCATGTTTGGTCCTCACGTGCCTAGGGCACGGACTAGTGTAATTTTTTCCTCAGTTTACTAGATTTGTCCAAGGGCATTTGGGTAATAACTCGATGACCATTTAAGCGTGAAAATATTAATCCTTTGTCATTCTTCAACTCTAGAACTCACAAAACCCTCTAAACCTCTCTAAAACCATCATCAATTCCCCCATTCAAATTCAAGGATTTCATGAACATGCTTTGGGTTTTAGGAATCCACTCCAAGCTTCAAGTCTTCCTCAATTCAATTTTAAGAAATTCAATGTTTAAGTTATGTGGATTTTATTCATGGGTTCCTTCCAGCCATGAAGCCAGACCTTTCCTCTTTATCAAATTTCATGATTTTAATGTTGGATATTTTTGTCACACCCCTCCCTGTGGTCGTGACCAGTGCCCGATAGGGACACGTAATCACCTACTAAGTCGAACTTCTTTATAATCACAACCTAGAATTCTACCGAAATTTCGGCAGAGTTTCCTCTGTTTTATTGACTAACCTCACCTGC
>JAOTQR010076758.1:0-12787 GCA_025774065.1 Solanum ossicruentum
AGAGTTTAGAAGTTTTATGTGTCTTATAAAATTATGTATATATATATATATATATATATATATATATATATATATGTATGTATGTATGTATTTTAGTGGGATGATGACCTAGTACTGATGGATTGGATGTGAACTATCCCCAAAGGTCCATACACCTTTCCTTGAACTATATGCCTAGCGTAAGATTATGTTTATGTACCGAGGGGGAAAAGTATGTTAAGATTCTTCCTTTGTGAAGTAGGTCACTTATTACCATTATAGAGAAGACAATTGGATTCCAAGGCATAGCTCTCTTGGTCTTATGTAGGTTATGGTCCCATCCTCATTATATATGAAGTACTTTCGCATTCATGCATCATGGATTTCATGGCATATTGTTGTTTTACTCTTCTTTGGATACATATTTCTTCCTATATTATGTTCCCTTTCCATCTAACATTGAAATACAGGATTGCTAAGTTACACGCATAGCACCCTGCATACTTAGTACATTCAAACGTACTAATACATACTTTTTCCTACATGATCTCACTATGTAGGGACCAGAGATTACTTTCATCTACCGTTTGACGGCTAGATCAGATTTTGAGACATTTGTTGTAGTGTGTCTTATTTTCCAATGACAAGCCACCATTCCTCTATCTTATGTTTCTTTTGCTTATGTTACCTTTACTTTAAAGGTGAGCCCGGGACATGTCTTGGCCCTCATCCTATCTTATGACTAGAGGCATTGTTGGACATCTTGTAAACTCTTATATAGATATGTGCTATATGTTTTATTAGGAGTTTACGATTATGGTTATATAGTCTATATGGCTATTATGGCTTAATTATGAGAATTATCATATGTATGTATGTTTGATGGGGATATGTGAAACATCCTAAGTCCCGAATTTCCCCCATAGAGTGTGTCATACTTACCCTCCCTTTAGTTCCTATGTGTTATATGCCATGTGGATCAATTTTAATCCCTATCCCTGTGATGCCCCCATAGATTGAGTCCTATTTTCCTGTCCCTTAGAACTATGTGTTTACTATTACATATGTGCTTCCAAATCGATAATTTGTAGATGGATGCTATGAGGCTTGTTTGGGAATCTCAGGTTCCCATCCGTCGTGTCATCCTAGACCCAAGGCCTGGGTTATGACAAAGATGGTATCAAAGCATTAGTTTTATAAATGGTCCTCAGAGTCCAAACTGACCAGCAACTTTCGTGCATAGATAACATGCCGCGTCAAGTAGAGTTTTATTCATAGGTGTCAAGCATGCGACATCTATGGGTTGGAGGCTACGATACGTTTTAGGAAATGTTTCATTTTTCATGATTCATATCATGCCATGGTACGTATCTTAAGGTCCCTATATCCATCCTTCTCCATCGTATAGGGAGAGCTACTTTTGGCTTGTAGTGCAATACAGTGAAGGAACATGTTGTAGCTGATCTTATAGATGAGGTCAAATGGGAGTTGGTGAAGGATGCATTATTAGACAAGCTTGCGCCTTTGTATATTCGAAGTTTTCTTTGGTTGGCTGGTTATAATAGAAGTTTTGTTGTAGATTTCTCACCCATTGCATCTCCATTGACCGAGTAAACTCAAATGAAGGGAAAGTATGCATGGTTGAATGGGTATGAGAGGATATTTCAGGCATTGAAAGATCAGTTTACATCGGCTCTTGATATAACTTTATCGGATATCTTAGATAGGTTGGTAGTGTTTTGTGATGCTTCTCAGATTGGGTTAGGTTGTGTACTTATGCTACATGGTAAGGTGATAGCTTACATGTCAAGACAAATGAAAGTGCAGGAGCGTAACTACCTGACTTATAACCTTGAGTTAGTGGAGGTGGTAATTACTTTTAAAATTTGGAGATGTTATTTGTATTGGGTATATGTTAATGTTTTCACCAACCACAAGGATTCGCAATATGTGTTCACTTAAAGGGATCTTGACTTGAGGCAAAGTAGATGGTTGGAACTCCTTAAGGACTATGACATGAGTATATGACATCATCCTGATAAGGAAAATACTATAGTTGATGCTCTTTGTAGGCTATCTAGTGAAAATGTGACTCCTATTCATGAAGGGAAGAAAGAGTTGGTAAAAGGTGTTTACTGTTTGGCTAGAATGGGTGTTAGGTTTACCGACTCTAATGATGGCAGTCTTCATGTTCATAATCGGGTCGAATCTTCTGTGGTGGTTGATGATAAGTCTAAGTAAGATCTAGATCAACCAGTAGATAAGTTAAAGCAGTTAGTTGCCGAAAAGAAGATAGAGGTGTTCTCCCAGGGGGAGATAGTGTTCTTCGATATCAAGGTCAGTTATATGTTCTGCATGTGGGTGATCTTAGGATAGTGATCATGAGTGTAGCCCTTAACTCACAATATTATATTCACCCAAGGTCTACTAAGATGTGTGGGGATTTGAGAGAGGGGTATTAGTGGCATGGTATGAAGAAGGATATAGCTAATTTTGTATCTGAGGGCCCTAATTGTCAACAAACAAAGGTAGAGCACAAAAGGCCGGTGGTTTGACTCAAGATATAGAAATTCGTACTTGGAAGTAGGGAGAGGAGAAATGGATTTTGTAGTTGGTTTACCTCATACAGCCAAAGAAATTTGATTCAATTTGGCTATAGATGATTGGATGACAAAGTCAGCTCACTTCTTATTGGTTGAGGCTACTCTCAACGTAGAATACAATGCCAAGTATGTAATTTTGAGTTGGTTGACTGGATGATATGCCTACTTTTATTATGTTTGATTGTGGTACCCAACTTACTTCTTACTTTAGGAAATCATCTATAAAGGGGCTTGGCCCTAAGGTGAAGTTGAGTATATACCATTTTTTTCATCATCAATTTGTTGGGAAAGCCGAAAGGACAATTCAAATTTTGGAGGACATAATGAAGTCTTGTGTGTTAGAACTCAAGGTTGATTGGGGTGATCATCTACCACTTATTGAGATTGCTTACAACAATAGCCTTCAGGCTAGAATTGGTTTGACAATATTTCGGGCTTTGTGTTGTAGAAGATGTAGGTCTTTGGTGGGATGGTTTGAGATAGATAAGGTGACTTTTATAGGCTTAGATTTAGTGTTGGAGGCTATGGAAGAGAGGGATTAGTTAGGGAAATGTTGAAGAACATTTGAAGTCATGAAAAGTTTTATTTGGATATTAGAAAGTGGGATCATGAGTCACATATTGGAGATAGGGTGTTTGTGAAGGTCTCTTCAGAAAGGAGGGAAAGTTACGTTCTCGGTGTCTAGGCCCTTATCAGATTGTTGAGAAGTTTGTGAATGTGGCCTACATATTGGATTTACACCCAGGATTGAGTTCTATTCATTCGATTTTCTATATGTCTAATTTGAGGAAGTCAGTTGGTGATACTAGTGCTATTGTTCCTTCGGAAGGTCAGGGGGTTGAGGAGGACTTGTCTTATGAGAAAGTTCCAGTTGAGATCTTGGATGAGCAAGAGGAGAGGCTTCACAAAAAGGGTCGAAATATGGAGAGTGCTACTGGGGAAGTGGAATCAAGTATGAAGCGACGCTACCTCTATCCTTTCCCAAATACTCAAGCCTATGGTATTATGCTCTTCCTATTCTCAATGGTCCTAATTTATTCACTCTTGAGTCTCATGACATGACATGCATACATGTGCACAAAAATGATTTATTTTGTTATGTTTTAAATGAATTGAATGTGTTTTTATATGAGTTTTAATGACTTGATGATTTTCAAATGATGAAGTATGCATTGTACCTTGTGTTTGGAAGTTTCATACTCTAAGTAAAGCCTTTCAAGCCTTGTTCTACCACATTCGAGGAAGAATGTTCCCAAGGGTGTACAATTTCGTTGGAGCTTGGAATTTCATTCTCTGAAAGTTTTTTGACCAAGTGGCACTCGAAGGAGGACCCCACGACCCGTGCAAGATCACACCGATCGAGTAGGGTCTCGTGGTGTAGCCCTTGGCCATTGAACATTGTTTGGATCCAAATTGTGGGAATGAAAAACCAAAGCACATCACACTTGACCCCTCACGGTCCGTTTGACACTCCATAGAACGTGTGGTATGCCGAGTGATGGCCTTGGCATGAATTCCCAACATTTGTATACTAAGTGAGGTCACACGGCCCCTCACACAGCTCGTGTGATGCCCCACAGGTCGTGAGGGTGCTCGTATAGTCTTCGAGATGGAAAATATTCTAAGTGTTGATTCACTCTTGGAGTGGAAGATTTTATTTTTCCTAAGGTTGGTACCACGGGCTGTGGTACAGACCGTGTGAAG
Organism: Solanum ossicruentum; assembly: GCA_025774065.1. NCBI lineage: Eukaryota > Viridiplantae > Streptophyta > Magnoliopsida > Solanales > Solanaceae > Solanum > Solanum ossicruentum. Next base: position 4,287 of record JAOTQR010076758.1, read on the forward strand.
CCACATGGCTCATGTGATGCAACCGTATGGGTCACTTTTAGCTCAAAATTACTCAAAGTATATAATCTTCAAGATCAAGAAAGGTTTAATCTCAAGAATTCAATTCAATCTTATTGATATTGTTTAAGTCCATCATGGGTCTCCTACATCTAGCCAAGTTCAAAGGATTTCCGTCAGCTAAGTTTTACAAAAGTACCGATAAAAGGGTCAAGTTTAAATGGTCATATCTCTTAGAACAAATTGAACAGGGTGGCCCACGAACTATCAAATTAAATCTCTTTGAATTGGCTTTCCAACGCACTTGATTTCACCTCATTTAGCGGTTGAATGTGAAAGTTATAGCTATTTTCGTATAACTCATCTGTGCAGGGGTATATACAGTTTTGCTAAAGTCCATTTTGTTAATGGCACTTCCATAAATATTGATATTACTATTGGTATTTTGGGGATTCCAATGCTATTCAATAACCTTCTAAAGACCTAAAACCATTTTCAAATTATTCACACTCACTCTCTTTCATTCAAAACACTCTCTAAAATCCTATCAAGAGTTCTTCAAGGTTTTCAACTTGAGAATCAAGACACATTCAGTTCTTCATCAATTTTTCTCTTGGGTGCTCTTCATTTTGTGAAGGAATCTTGGTTGATCGTTGATTCCTTCATATCAATGAGACCAAAAATTATTTTTAAGAAATTACATGAATTTCTAGTTTACTTTAAATTGGGGTTTGAACTCGTCTATGTGTTATCTTTGGAACATGAAACTTCCAAACGCAAAGTACAATGCATACTTCCTCATTTGAAAATCATCAAGTCATTAAAACTCATATCAAAACGCATTCAAATCATTTAAAACATCACAAAATAAATCATTTTCGTGCATATATATGCATGTCATGTCACGAGACTCAAGAGTGAATGAATTAGGACCATTGAGAATAGGAAGAACATATTACCATATGCTTGAGTATTTTTTAATGGATAGAGGTAGCATCGCATCATACTTGATTCCACTTCCCACGTATCACTCTTAATATGTCGACCCTTTTTGTGAAGCCTCTCCTTTTGCTCATCAAAGATCTCAACTAGAACCTTCTCATAAGATAAGTCCTCCTCAACCTCCACAGCTTTCGAAGGAACAATAGCACTAGTATCACCAACCAACTTCCTCAACTTAGACATATAGAAAATTTAATGAATAGAACTCAATCCTGGGTGTAAATCCAATCTATAGGCTACATTCACAAACTGCTCAACAATCTCATAAGGTCTTACATACTGAGAACATAACTTGCCCTCCTATCCCAATGCATCACACCCTTCCTAGGTGAGACCTTCACATACACCCCATCACCAATATGTGACTCATGATCCCTTTTTCCAACGTCCTAATAGAACTTTTGATGACTTCGAACCATCTTCAACTTTTCCATAACTAATTCGACTCTTCCATAGCCTCCAACACTAAATCTAGGTCTATAGATGTCACCATATCTATCTCAAACCATCCCACCAAAGACCTACATCTTCTACAACACAAAGCCCCAAATGGTGTAATACCAATGCTAGCATGAAGGTTATTATTGTAAGCAAACTCAATAAGTAGTAGATGATCACCTAATTAACCTTGTGTTCTAACACACAAGACATCGTTATGTCCTCCAAAATTTGAATTGTCCTCTCGGCATGCCCAACGAATTGATGATAAAAAAAATGGTATGGACTCAACTTCAACTTTGGGCTAGGCCCCCTTTGAGATGATTTCCAAAAGTGAGAAGTAAGTTGGGTACCACAATCAAACTTAATAAAAGCAGTCATATCATCCCGTCAACCAACTCCAAATTACATAACTTGGCATTATATAACATGGAGAGTAGTCTCAACCAATAAGAAATAAGTCGACTTAGTCATCCTATTGACAATAACCCAAACTGAATCAAATTTCTTTGGGGTACGAGGCAAACCAACCACAAAATTCATGTTCGCCTCTCCCCACTTCCAAGTATGAGTTTCAATTCTTGATTCAAATGACCAACCTTTGGTGCTCTACCTTTGCTTGTTGACAATTAGGGCCCTCAGGTACAAATTTGGCTATATCCTTTTTCATACCGTGCCACCAATACACCTCTCTCAAATCCCAACACATATTAGTAGACCTCGGGTTAATAGAATATTGAGATTTATGGGCTTCACTCATAATCACTCTCCTATGATCACCCACATCAAGAACACATAACTGACCTTGATACCAAAGCATACCAAATTCAAGGATGAATGTTCCCTAGGCAGAGATAATGTAATGACCCGAGTATTGTATGATTTCGTTGGATCTAGGAATTTCATTTTCAAATTTTTTTTGACCAATGGCACTCGAAGGAAGACCCCACAGCCCGTGTGAGCTAACACGAATAGTGCAGGGTCTTGTGGAGTGGCCCTTGGCCCTTGAACGTTGTTTGGATCCAAATTGTTGGAATTAAAAACCAAGGGACATCACACTTTACCTCTCACAGTCCGTGTGACACTCCATTGACTGTACCGTAGGCCGAGTGATGGCCTTGGCATGAAGTCCCAACATTTTGAGAATAAGTGACGTTACACGGCCCCTCACACGGCTCGTCTGATGACCCATGGATCATGAGGGTGCTGTATAGCCTCCAAGATAGAAAATATTTGAAGTTTTGATTCACTATTGGCGTGGAAAATATATATTTTGGTTATGTTGGGTACCATGGGCAGTGGTATGGACCGTGTGAAGCAAGACGGCCCGTGTGGCCCAACCATATGGGTCATTTTTGGCAAAAAATATTCTAAAAATGGAATCTTCAAGCTCAAGCTAGGTCCTATCTCAAGACTTCAATTCAAGATTATTTATGTTGTTTAAGTCCCTTTTAGGTCTCCTACATCGAGCCAAGTTCAAAGGATTTCCATCGGCTAAGTTTTTCATAAGCACCGATAAAAGGGTCATATTTAAATGGTCATATCTCTTAGCACAAAATGAATAGTGTGTCCTATGACCTATCAAATTGAAGATCTTTGAATAGGCTTTCCAACATACTTGGTTTCACCTCATTTAGCAGTCGAATGAAGAAGTTATACCTGTTTTGTATAACTTATCTATGCAGGGGTATATACGGATTTTGCTAAATTCCATTTCATTAATGGTGTTTCCATAAATATAGTTATTTCTATTGGTATTTTGGGGATTCCAATTCTATCCTTTAACCTTCTAAAGGCCTAAAACCATATTGAAATTATGCACACTCACTCTCTTTCATTCAAAAGACTCTCTCAAATTCTCTTAAGAGTTCTTGAAGGTTCTCAACTTGGGAATCAAGACGCATTCATTTCATCATCAATTTTATATTGGGTGCTCTTCATCTTGTGAAGGTGTCTGGGTTGATCCTTGATTCCTTCCATTCAAGAAAACCTAAAATTGTTTACAAGAAATTTCATGAATTTCTAGTTTACTTTTAATTGGGGTTTGAATATTATGATTCCTTAAATTCTATAATGTATGAGTTATGTCTATCTATTGATTTTAAGTTTATCTAAGTCATAAAATGAGGAGTTACAATGGATCTATGATGTTATAGATATGCACGTCCCTTTTAAAAGCTTGTTTGAGCATGGGTGATTCATATATGATTTCTAATGTGGATTTAATTATGAATTTACTTCAATTTCATGTTATATTATTGATCTTAGTTTTAACCTTAATCACCCATGTTTTCGTCACATTATTCATGGCATTTGCATTCATCTACTTTGGATTATGTTGTAAATTATGAATTGGGTTAAGCTCAATTATGTTCTATGATATGATTTTGATATGATTATTGTTATGACAAGAATGTCATCATATATATGTCTAAGGTTACGGCTCAAGAAGCAATTTATAGGTGCTTACACCACTATTTACAGGAGTATCGATTGAGGTTTGACTCGGAATGGGCTATCCCCAAGGTTCCATACTCATATCTCAAGAAGGTGCTCCAAAGGAGCTATACCTATGCATGAAAGTATGTCATGAAGAATTGTTTTGGCTTTTTAGCCTATTATGCATGATTATGATGAATGTGATTTGGTCTTTATACCTAAGAATGCATGTAAACGATTTGAAGTCTTATGCCTCTTTTACAAGCATGTATATATATGTATTCTAGTGGGATGATGACCTAGTACCAATGGATTGGATGTGGACTATCCTCAAAGATCCATACTCCTTTCCTTGAACTTTGTGCCTAGCATAGGATTGTGTTTATTCCCCAATGGGGGAAAAGTATGTAAGTGATCTACCTTTGGCAAGTAGATCACTTCTTATCATTATGGAGGAGACAACAGGCTTCCAAGGCATAACTCTCTTGGCCTCATGTCAGTTATAGTCTCATCCTCATTATATATGAAGTACTTTTGCATTCATGCATCAGGGATTTCATGGCATATTGTTGTACTCCTCTTCTTTGGATATACATTTCTTCCTATATTTCGTGCCTTTGACATATAACATTGAAATGTAGGAATAGTAAGTTATATGCATTGCACCCTGCATACTTAGTAGATTCAAACATACTCCTGCATACTTTTGCCTACATGATCTCACCATGTAGTGACTGGAGATTACTTTCATCCACCGTTTGGCGGCTAGATCGGATTTTGAGACATTTGTTGTGGTGAGTCCTATCTTCAAATGACAAGCCACCATTCCTCTATCCTATGTTGCCTTTGATTATGTTAAGTATACTTTGAGGTTGAGCCTGGGAAATGTCTTGGCCCCCGTCCCATCTTATGACTAGAGACATTGTTAGACATCTTGTAAATTATTGTACAAATATGTGCTATGTGTTATCTTTGGATCTTATGGTTATGGTTATCTAGTCGATATAACTATTATGGGTTGATTATCAGAATTATGATATGTATGTATATTTTATGGGAAAATCTAAAACATCCTAAGTCCCGAATTTCACCTACAGAGTGAGTCATACTTACCTGCACCATAGTGTTTATGTGATATGTGCTATGTGGATCCATGATAATCCCTATCCCTATGATGCCCCCATAGCGTAAGTCCTATTTTACCATCCCTTAGAACTATGTGTTTACTATTTCATATGCATTTACAAACCAATGATGTGTGGATGGATACTATGAGGCTTATATTGGGACTGTCGGGTTCCCATCCGTCATGTCACTCTTAGACCCCAGGTCTAGGTCGTGACAAACATGGTATCAAAGAACTAGGTTTATTAATGGTCCTCGGAGTCCAACATGTCGCATCAAGTAGAGTTTTATTCATGGGTGTGAAGCGTGCCACATCTATGGCTAAGAGGCTACGATGCATTATAGGAAAATTTTCACTTTTCATGATTCATATCATGCCATTATCCGTATCTTAATGTCCCTATGCCATCCCTCCTTACCAAATAGGGGAGCTACTTGGGCTTGTAGTGTAATCTAGGGAAGGAATATGTTGTAGCTGATCTTATAGATTAGGTCAAAAGGGAGTTGGTGAAGGATGTGCATTTTTAGACAAGATTTCTCCTTTAGATATTCGAAGTTATCTTCGGTTGGCTAGTTATGATGGAAGTTTTATTGAAGATTTCTCACATTTTGCATCTCCATTGACCAATTAAACTCAAATGAAGGGCAAGTTTGCATGATCGGATGGGTATGAGAGGAGTTTTCAAGGATTGAAAGATTGAATTATATCAGCTCTTGATTTGACTTTATTGGATGGCTTAGATGGGTTGGTGGTGTGTTGTGATGTTTCTCGGATTGGGTTAGGTTGTGTACTTATTCAACATGGTAAGGTGATAGCTTACATCTCAAGATAATTGAAAGTGCATAAGGCTAGCTACTCGACTTATGAACTTTAGTTAGTGGCAGTGGTAATTTCTTTTAAAATTTCGAGATGCTATTTGTATAGGTGCATGTAAATATTTTCACTGACTATAAGGGTTTTCAATATGTGTTCACTCAAAGGGATCTTGGCTTGAGGCATAGTAGATGTTTGGAACTCCTTAAGGATGATGACATAAGTGTATGACATCATCCTGTCAAGGCAGATACTATAGGTGATGCTCTTGGTAGGCTATCTAGGGAAAACGTAGCTCCTGTTGATGAAGGGAAAAAAGAGTTGGCAAAAGATATTTGTTGTTTGGCCAGATTTGGTGTTAGGTTGACCAACTCTAGTGATGGTAGTGTTCATGTTCATAATGGGGCCAAATCTTCTATGGTTATTGATGATAAGACTAAGCAAGATCTAGATCCATAATTAGATGAGTTGAAGGAGTTGGTATCCAAAAAGAAGATTGAGGTATTCTCCCAAGGGGGAGATGGTATGATTCGATATCAAGGTCAGTTTTGTGTTCTAGATATGGCTTATCTTAGGAGAGTGATCATGAGTGAAGCCCGTAACTCTCATTATTCTATTCACCCAGGGTTTACTAAGATGTGTTGGGATTTGAGAGAGGTGTATTGGTTGCACAATATAGAGAAGGATATAGGCAAATTTATGTCTGTGTACCCTAATTATCAACAAGCAAAGGTAGAGCACCAAAGGCTGGTGGTTTGACTCAAGATATTGAAATTCGTACTTGGAAGTGGGGAGAGGCAAACATGGATTTTAAGATTAGTTTGCCTCGGACCCCAAAGCAATTTGATTCAATTTGGGTTATAGCCGACTGGATGACTAAGTCGGCGCAGTTCTTATTTATTGAGACTACTCTCAATATTGAAAACAATGCCAAGTTATGTAATTTGTAGTTAGTTTACTAGACGATATGCCTATTTTTATTATGTTGGACTGTGATACCTAAATTACTTCTCACTTTTGGAAATCATCTCAGAGGGGGCTTGGCCCTAAGGTGAAGTTGAGTACATACCATTTTTTATCGTCAATTCATTGGGCAAGTGGAGAGGACTATTCCAATTTTGGAGGACATAATGAAGTCTTGTGTGTTGGAACTCAAGGTTGATTGGGGTGATCATCTACCATTTATTGACTTTGCTTACAACGATAGCCTCCATGCTAGCATTATTATGGCACTGTTTGGGGCTTTGTGTGGTAGAAGATGTAGGTCTTTGATGGGATGGTTTGAGCTAGATAAGGTGACTTCTATGCTGGAGGCTGTGGAAGAGTGGAATTATTTAAGGAAAAGTTGAAGATGCTTCAAAGTCATCAAAAATTTTATTTGGACATTGGAAGGAGGGATCATGAGTCTCGTATTTATGTGAAGGTCTCATCTAGGAAGGATGTGATGCGTTTGGAAAGAAGGGCAAGATAAGTTCTCGGTATGTAGGCCCTTATGAGATTGTTAAGCGGTTTGGGAATGTGGCCTATAGATTGGATTTACACCTGGGATTGAGTTCTACTCATTCAGATTTCTATATGTATAAGTTGAGGAAGTTGGTTGGTGATACTAGTACTATGTGCATTCGAAGGTGTGTAGGTTGAGAAGGACTTATCTTATGAAGAAGTTCCGGTTGAGATCTTGGATGGGCAAGAGCAGAGGCTTCGCAACAAAGGTCAACACACTGAGAGTGCTATGTGGGAAGTGGAATCAAGTATGATGCGATGCTACCTCTATCCTTTCCAATTTACTCAAGCCTATGGTATTAAGTTCTTATGATCCTAATTTATTCAATCTTGACTCTCATGACAAGACATGCATACATGTCCACAAAAATGATTTATTTTGTGATGTTTTAAATGATTTGAATGTGTTTTGATATGAGTTTTAATGAATTGATGATTTTCAAATGATGAAGTATGCATTGTACCTTGTGTTTGGAAGTTTCATGTTCTAAGTCAAGCCTTTCAAGCCTTGTCCTACCACATTCGAGGACGAATGTTCTCAAGGTGAGATGATGTAATGACCGGGTATTGTATGATTTTTTATAGCTTGGAATTTCATTCTCCGAAAGTTTTTGGATCAAGTGTCACTCTAAGGAGGACTCCACAGCCCGTGTGAGGTCACACGGATTGTGTTTGGTCTCGTGGAGTGGCCCTTGGCCCTTGAACGTTGTTTGGTTACAAATTGTGGGAATTAAAAACCAAGGAAAATCACACTTGACTCATCACGGTCCGTGTGACACTCCACGGACCATGTGGTAGGCCGTGCGATGGACTTGTCGTGAAGGCCCAATATTATTTAGACTAAGTGAGATCACATGGCCCCTTACATGGCTCGTGTGATTCCCCACGGGTTGTGAGGGTGCCCATATAGCCTCCGAGGTGGAAAATATTCTAAGTGTTGATTCACTCTTTGCATGAAATATTTTATTTTGGTTAAGGTTGGTACCACGGGCAGTGGTACAGACTATGTAAAGCCACACGGCCCGTGTAGCCCAGCAGTATGGCTCACTTTTGGCTAAAAAATATTATAAGTATGGGATCTTCAAGCTAGGTGTTAGACCCCGTATGTATTTTAATTGAGGTAAATTGTCGCATTGGAAAATTTTGCAAATAATGTGTAATTGAACTTAAGTTAGTTGTGGTG
>JAOTQR010076759.1:0-12786 GCA_025774065.1 Solanum ossicruentum
TTTTTGTCATATCTAGTTTGTTCTTACTTACGGGTTTTGTGACGAGGGTGTCCAGGAAACAGTCTCTCTACTTCTATAGTAGTGGTAAGGTCTGCGTACATTCTACCCTCCCCAGACCCCACTTTTGGGATTATACTGGGTATGTTGCTGTTGTTGTTGTTATTATATATAACTATGCTCACCCATTTGGTAGTCGTACAGAGTGGGTGTCGAGGTTCACAGGCTTCTAGTTCTAGCTCCTAGGAGCCATCGACCTCCACCAGACTTAAGGACTTCCTGAGGATGAACCCGCCAATCTTCACAGGGTCCAAGGTTGAAGAGGATCCCCAGAACTTCAATGATGAGATGCGGAATTTGTTGAAAGGCTATGCATGCAATCGAGATTCCTCTTATAAGCTTAAAGATGTGGTGAATGTATGGTATAACCAGTGGGAAGAGGGTCAAGATGAGGATGTTGATCCTACCAGGTGGAGTGAGTTTAAGAGTGCGTTTCTTGACCACTTCTTTCCCCAGGAGTTGAGGGATGCAAAGATTGAGGAGTTCATGAAGATGAAGCAAGAGGGGTTGATTATCAAGGCATACAACCTAAGTTTATCCAGATATACAGGTATGCTTTGGAGGTGGTTCAAGAAATAAGAGCAAGGATAAGGAAGCTTATATATTGTTTGGGCAAGCATGTGAAGAAGTAATGTAAGGAAACTCTATTGATTCTAGGCGTGGACTACTCTACCCTCATGGTGTATGCATAACAATTTGAAGAGGACCAGAAGAGGGATAAAGAAGAGCATCTAAGTAAGAAGCATAAGTCAAAAGGGCTTGAGTCTAGCCAAAAGTCACGACCCAAGCCTAGGGCCTAGATGTGACACGGCACAAGGGGAACACGAAGGAACCCCAAGCAAGCCTCTTAGCGCTTCATTACATATCCTCGGTCACGGAAGCAATAAAACAAACATCAAGGGATAATACATTGGGACAACTAGGGCTAAGAGAGCACTTTCATATCATAGACATCAAGAACAATAGAGTCAAGGCTCATATCATAGATACATAATATGTCCAACAACACCTCTACTATATAGATAAGAGCAGGGGCCACCACAAGCAACTGGGCTTACCCTTATAGTCAATACATAAACAAAATAAAGGTAGTCTTAGTACATAGAAAGAGATCATAAGAAATGTCCCCGAAATAAAGGACACACCAACAAGCATGAGAGACAATCGTTCTAGCCACATGGAGGGGAAGGATGATTAACCAGTGCTTCAGTTCCTACATGGTGACATCATATAGGCATAGAGTATGCATTAATACATTTGAATATACTAAGTATGCAGGACGCAATGCAACAACATATATATATCTTAGGCAAAATGCATAACAATACTCAATAGATAGCATAATAGCAAGATGGCATCTATGAGTGATGCTTAAAGTAAAATCATGCTTGTATAGAACATAATACATGTGTAAGGAATGACCATTCTTAGTGCAATCCAAGGCCTACCACCTCCTTGGAGAGGCGTATGAGTACAAACCCCCTGACAAGGTTGATGGGTACAAACGCCCTATAATGTTGATGGGTACAAACCCCCAACAAGGTTGCACAACCATGGCACTTCCCGAGCAAGGCGATCGAGGTACAAACTCCTCAACAAGGTTACTTGGGCCTATAACCTCCCTAGTGAGGCTTGGTCATCTCCAACACTATAGAGATAATATCATATACATACACCCCTTTCATAATCATATACATACATTTCTTTCATCATCATATCTTCATTATATATAAACATTCCTTTTATCATCATATACTCATTCAACTCATAAGATTTTCATTGATTCTTCAATTCCTAAAATATCCATAACCGAACATTTTATCAAACACTTCACGGGTGTGTAGTTCTAGTGTATAACTATACAATTCAAGAGTGTTATCATGCTAGAAAATCCAATGTAAAACCATCAATAGATTCTTAGTAAGACCCTTACGCAATATACATCAAAAACCTTCATCAAATCTCACAATAGATCTTAGATTCATTGCCCCAAACATAGTAAAACAATCACAATTTCATAAACCCCAACATAGTATGCAGTGAATTTCATAATAGATGAGACCCATGAGTAAATCAACTTTAAATCATGCAATTTTTAAGAAAAGGAAGCTTGGGCATCATGGGTGAAACGAACCCATGAAAAAAACCCAAATACCTTGGCTTTGGAGATGAACTTGATGAAGATTGGAGATGGAGACTTGAAGCTTGAATGAGAACCTTGAAATCCGGATGAGTTTGAGACTTGAATTTGGGAGATGAAATATTGACTAAGTTATTGAGTAAGTAATGGGAAATGTTAAGAATGATATGAGGGTAAAAATGGCTAAGTATAGGTATTTTCATGTTTGGGAACACTTAAGACCAAGACTTAGAAGTCTTTGACCGAACTAGCAAAATAGTCAACAAAATACACATCTGCACGCCCTAGTCGCGTTGTGCCAGGGGCGCATAAAGCTCACCGGAATTCACATTTTAGAAATTTGAAATTGCTAATTGTTTGCCCTTAAATCAGGGTTAGACCCATTACTCATTCAATTCGACACCCTGATCTCGAATACGAAGTTAAATTTTTGATATCCCATATGGATTTTGAGATATATGGAAAATACGATTCCGAGCACTTCCGTAGCACATTTTCGGGCAATTTTTGGAGTCGTTTCAATATCTTCCCCTTGGGAACATCCGACCCCATATTTCAAAGAAATGTATATGAGAGATGCAAACATTACAATTTCAGCCCACACAAGGATGCAACAATGCACTTAAACATCATTTCAAAAATTTCAACATAACAGTAAAATCATCGTGAACTTGTCAATTTAAACATGAATGTATGCATATGCCATGTGTTGAGCTTAGACTTGAAATTACTTAGTGGACTTAGATTGATACCTTAGGCTTGAGTTGAGTGGAAAGAGAAGGATATCGCTTTTGCATGTCCGCTTTGCCTCCCAAGTAGCAGTTTCAACTTGTTTATTCCTTCAAAGGACCTTAACGGATGCCACATCCTTGTTCCTTAACCACTTCACTTGTCTATGCAAAATCTTAATCGGAATATTTTCTTAGGTCAAATTGTATTCCACAACACCCACAACATCAAGGGACATAATAGCATTAGGATCACCCACACACTTCCTTAATATAGACATATGAAAGATCGGATGAACCAATTCCATTTCTCTAGGCAAATCCAACTCGTAGGCCACCTTATCGATCCTTCTCATCACCCTATAACGGCCCACATATCCAGAGCTCAACTTTCCCTTCTTACCAAAATGAACCACACCCTTTATGGGTGACACCTTCAAATAAACCCAATCACCAACTTTGAATTCAAGGTCCCTTCTTCTCACGCCGGCATAGGACTTTGGAGACATTGAGCTGTCTTCAACCTCTTCATAATCATCCTAACCTTTTCAAAAGCTTCCATAATAAGATCTGGTCCCAACATAGCTACCTCTCTAACTTCAAACCACCCAACTAGGGATCTATAACGTCTACCATAGAGAGCTTCAAAAGGAGCCATACCAATGATGGAATGACAGTTATTGTTGTATGCAAACTCAATCAATGGAAGATGATCATCTAAACTACCCTTAAGCTCCAATACACAAGCCCTAATCATCTCCTCAAGGGTTTGGATAGTCCTTTTGGCTTGGCCATTAAGTTTAACCTTTGTACCAAGACCCCTTTGGAATGACCTCCAAAAATGCAAAGTAAATTGAGCTCCACGATCCAATATGATGGATAAAGGAACCCCATGCAATCTCACCAAGTCATGGATGTATAAGATAGAATACTCCTCAGCCCCATATGTTGGTCTTAACCAGTAGAATGTGAGTCGATTTCATCATCCTATCAACCTCAACCCAAATGGAATCAAAATCCTTCCTAGTCTTGGGCAATCTCACTACAAAGTCCATATTAATCTCTTCCCACTTACAAGTATGGACCTCAATGTCTTGGGTTAGGCCACCCGACCTTCGATGTTCATCTTTGACTTCTTGACAACTATGGCAACTGGATGCAAACTTTGCAATATCTTTCTTCATGCCTCCCCACCAATACACCTCTCTCAAATCTATATACATTTTTATAGAATCGGTATGAATAGAATTGGAAAAACCATGAGCCTCATCAAGAATTCTCTCTCTCAAGCCATCAACACAAGGTACAGACAACCTCCCTTAGTATCTAAGTACACTATCTCCCTCTTGGGAGAAAACCTCCACTTTCCCATCACCCACCAATGCCTTCAATTCTATCAAGGAGGGATCAAGATCTTGCTTAACTTTCACCTCCTCCACCAATGAAGATTTAGAACCATCATCAACAACATCACCATTACCCACTTCTTCCAACCTAACTCCCAATCTAGCCAAATGATGGACCTCTCTAGCCACCTCCTTATCACCACCATCAACATAAGCTAGGCTACCCATAGACACCCTACTCAAAGCATCCGCCACCACATTAGCCTTACCCGGATAATAGTGCACACTCATATCATTATCCTTAAGAAGTTCTAGCCATCTCCTTTGCCTCAAGTTAAGATCTTTTTGAGTGAAGACATATTGGAGAACTCTTGTGATTTGTGAATCTTTAATGCAAATGCCACAGCGGCTAGTTCAAATCATGGGTATAATAGTTTTCTTCATAAATCTTAATTGCCCAGAAGCGTAGGCTATAACCTTAGCATTTTGCATAGAAACACAACCCATACAAACTCTAGAAGCATCACAATACACAACAAATCCCTCTAGACCTTCTAATAGTGAAAAATAGGAGTGGGTACAAGCTTATCTTTTAATGTGTGGAAGCTCCTCTCACACTCATCGGTCCACACAAACTTGTCCTTCTTTTGAGTCAATTTAGTCATGAGAGAAGCAATAAAAGAGAACCCATTCACAAATCTCCGATAATAACCTACTAAGCCCAAGAAACTCCTAATATCCAACGGGGTCAATGGTCTAGGACAATTTCTAATCATATCTATCTTTTTAGGATCCACCTTAATACTATCCCCCGATACACATGACCTAGGAAGGCAACTTCTTCCAACCAAAATTTACACTTCTCATATTTAGCATACAATTTCTCCTCCATCAAACTTCACAACACAACCCTCAAATGAGCCCTATGCACCTCCTCACCATGAGAATAGATCAAAATATCATCAATGAATACAACAACAAATGAATCAAGGTAGGGTTTGAAGACCCTAGTTGTGAGGTCCATGAAGATGGCCGGTGCACTGGTCAACCCAAAAGGCATCACAACAAACTCATAATGCCCATATCTAGTCTAGAAGGCATTTTTGGGAATAACACACTCCCTCACCTTCACTTGATGATACCCAGACTGAAGATCAATCTTAGAGAAATGCTAGACCCTTGCAATTGGTTAAACAAATCATCAATCCTTGGAAGAGGATACCTATTCTTGATGGTGACCCTATTAGTTTTCTGGTAGTCCAAACATATTCTAAGGTTCCCATCCTTCTTTGTCACAAACAACATTGATGCACCCCAAGGTGATTGGCTAGGCCTAATAAATACCTTCTCCAAAAAGTCCCTCAATTGTTCCTTCAACTCCGTCGGGACCATGCGGTAAGGGGCAATAGAAATGAATTGAGTATCGAGAAGGAGATCTATGCAAAAATCTATTTCCCTTTTAGGAGGAACACCAAGAAGTCATTTTGAAAGACATCAAGGAACTCATTTACAACCGAAACCGACTCTGTGGGAAGGACTTTGGACTCCACATCGCTAACCCTTACAAGATGGTAAAGATTCCCCTTAGAGATCAACTTACGGACTTTGACACAAGAGATGAACCTACCATTGACCACCACATCATGACTCTCCCACTCAAAGATGGGTTCATTTGGGAATTGTAACTTGACCCTATGGGTTTTATAGTCAATAAAGGCATAGTACGCATGCAACTAATCCATCCCAAGAATACCATCAAAATCAACCATGTCCAATTCAACAAGATCACAAGGCAATATTCTATGAAAAATACAAATGGGACAATACCTATAAACCTTCCTAGCAACAATAGATGCACCAATAGGAGTAGACACCTCATATTACTCACATAACAACTCGGGGTCAATATGAAATGTTTTGTCAACAAAGAGGGTAACAAAAGAAAGAGTGGTACACCGATCAATCAATCTATGTATATAAAAATCAAATATTTTCAACATAAGGTGATGAAATCAGCAACCTCCTCAACCCCTTTCCTCCCATGTAAAGCATAAAACTGGTTGTGCATTGGGGAACTACCTTGCCAGTCATCTCTTCCAAAAGGAACCATATTAGCACCTTGTGAGTGAGCCACCTTACCTTTGTTGCGATTTTGAGGGCAATCCATCACCTTATGCCCAACTTCCCCTCAACCGTAGCAGGCATTTGTGTCCCTCATGCATGGGCCACTATGACCCCAACCACATTTTGGACACCCACCATTAGGAAGCACACCTCCAACACCTCGGGCCCTTGGAAAATCATTAGCAACCCTTTTTTAAAATGGATGAGAAGACCCTTGGCCTTGATGGAACCGTCCACCCTCTTGGAACTTCCCCTCAAACTGGGCCCTCTAGGCCTCATGAACCCTCTTTTCCTCAATTTCTCCTCCTCCATTTGATCAACATAGGTCATCAAACGTGATAAGTCCATGTCAATAATCAACATAGCAAACCGACACTCCTCACAAACCACGTCCGAAATACACATCACAAACTTGCTCATCCTAGATCTTGAGTCGGCCACCAAATATAGAGCATACGTTGAAAGTTGGCTGAATTTGAGGGCATAATCCCTCACACTCATAGAACCTTGTCTCAAATTCATAAATTCCACCAACTTAGCTTCCCTAAGTTCAAGGGGAAGTACCGATTAAGGAAGGACACCTTGAACTCCTCCCAATGCACCGCATAGTTGACTCTCTTCTCTTTTTTCAATTGATTTTACCATATTTGTGCTAATCCTTTGAGTTAGTAGGCCGCTAACTCCGCCTTATCCTTCGACCTCACACCTATGATAGAATAAATCTTATAGACCTCATCAATAAACTTTTGAGGGTCCTCACTCACCTTTGACCCATAGAATTCTGGGGCATTCATTCTCATAAAGTCTCTCACCCAATATGCTGGGGTAGAAGTATGAGGGGCTTGGGCACCTTGGTTGGCTTGATTATCAACAACTTGTGCAAGGAAAGTGAGAGTATCCTAAAGCTATCCATTAGTCGGTTGCTCCTCGAATGTGCGGGATTTTCTCCCTCTCATGTTAGGTATGACCTAGTATAGCAAAGGACAATCGATAGGGGGGAAATATTTTACTTCTACTTCTAGAGTACGATATAGAGTAAGAAGAAGGGAAACATTTCCTAAATGCCTTATATTCTCTAGCTCATAGTTGTGGTGCACAGCATAACTACGAACAAGACTCTAATCTATGTGGTGTGTTAGACTCCGAGGATCTAACAATCTAGTGCTCTTACCAAGTTTTTCATGACCCAAGCCTAGAGCCTACGTGAGAGCAAGGGGAACCCGAAGGGACCCTAAACAAGCTTCTTAGCACATCTTTACGCATCCTTGGTCTTGGAAGAAATAAAAAAAGAATCAAGAGTTAATAAATTAGGATAACCAAGGATAAGGGAACACTTTCATATCATAGACATCAAGAACAATAGAGTCAACGCTGATAGCATAGATACATAACATATCTAACAACACATTTACTACATAGGTAAGAGCGGGGGCAATGACAAGCAAATGACTCTCCTTCATAGTCAATACATAAACAAAATAAAGGTAGTCTTGGTACATTGCAAGAGATCATAAGCAACGTCCCCGGAATGGAGGACTCACCAACAAGCTTGAGAGACAATTGTACTATCCATGTGGAAGGGGAGGAAGATCAAGCGGTGCTTTGGTTCCTTTATGGTGACATCATGTAGGCATAGAGTTTGTGTTAGTATGTTTGAATGTACTAAGTATGTAGGATGCAATGCAACAATAGATAGACATCTTAAGAAAAATGCATAATAATACTCAATAGATATAATTATAGTAACATGACATGTATGAATGATGCTAGAAGTAAAACCATGCTTATATAGAACATAATACATGTATAACGAGTGACCATTCTTAGGGAAATCCAAGCCCTACCACATCTTTCGAGAGGCGCATGAGGTACTAACACCTTCATGAGGTTAATTGAGTATAAATCCCCCAATAAGGGATGGAGTACGAGACCCCGAACATAGTTGATGGGCACAAACCCCCAACAAGATTGATGAATACAAGCCCCAAAAAGGTTTCATGGGCCTACCACCTCCCGAGTGAGGCGATTGAATTACAAATCCCTCAATAAGGTTACCCGACCTTATAACCTCCCTAGTGACACTTGGTCATCCCCAACACTATAGAGATAAAATCATTTACATACACTCCTTTAATCATCATATATATGCATTCCTTTCATCATCATATAATCATCATATATAAACATTCCTTTTATCATCATATAATCATTCAAATAATAAGACATACATTGAACCTTCATTCTTCAAAAATCCATAACTGGACATTTTATCAAAGACTTCGCAGGTGTGTAGTGCTAGTGTAAAACCATGCAATTCTAGAGTGTTATCATCTAGAAAATCCAAAGTAAAACCATCAATAGATACTTGGTAGCACCCTCAAGAAATATACATCAAAACCCTTCATCAAATCTCTCAATAGATATTAGATTCATAGCTTTAAACATAGTAAAACAGTCACAATTTAATAAATCCAAACATAATGTGCAATGAATTTCATAATAGATGAGACCCATGAGTAAATCAACTTTAAATTACATAATTTTTAAGAAAAAGAAGCTTAGACATCATGGGTAGAAGTAACCTATGAAAGAAACTCACATTCCTTAGCTTTGGAGATGAACTTGATGAAGATTGAAGATGGAGACTTGAAGCTTGAATGAGAACGTTGAAACCTGATTGAGTTTGAGACTTGAATTTGGGAGATGAAATTTTGGCTAAGTGTTTGAGTAAGTATTGGAGAACATTTAGAATGATATGAGGGTGAAAAATGGCTAAGTATAGGTATTTTCATGTTTGGGAACACTTAGGTGCAAGACTTAAAAGTCTTGTACCTAAATTGCAAAATAGCCAACAAAATACACATCTGCGTGCCCTGGCCACGTCGCGCCAAGGGTTCGCAGAGTTCACTAGAATTCGCATTTTGGATATTTGAAATTGCGAATCCTTTGCCCTTAAATCGGGGTTAGACCTATTTGTCACTCAATTCGACCCCCTGATCACGAATATGAAGTTAAAATTTTGATATCGCGCACAAATTTTGAGATATAAGGAAATTATGATTCCAGGCACTTTCGAGGCACATTTTTGGGCATTTTGGGATCGTTTCACTAAACTACGTAGAATAAGGGAGATAATTCATACTATCAGAAGACTCATATAGCATATGGACCATTAGGGCTGGCAACGAAATCGGTAGGTGCCAGTATTGGTCCGGTTCCATCTCGGTTCAATGCCGGTCTAATAGCCTACCAGTACATTCCTAGAGTTAGGGGTACCGAAGGGGGAACTGGGATGGAAGGGGTATTTTCTTCCGGTTAGATTCGGTCCTGGTATACCGGAACAGGTCCCTGTACCAGTCAAGTTTACCAGTTCAAAAGTAATTTTTTTTAAAAAAAAATTGATTGGATCGTTGGGAGAATGGGGCCCACACCAACAGTCAACAATCCATTTGGCTAGCAAAAATTAGCCGTTTCAAATGGCTCTTTTGTTTTTTAAAATTTTTTTAATTAATTCTTATAATTTTTTAAATCATATATATAGCCCCTATTCCAAATATTTTTTCGTAAAAATTCTCTCAAGTCTCAATTCTCATACTCTATTCTCAATTATATTCTTCATGTCTAAATTTTAATTCTACTCTCTATTATTATACTTACATAAATATTTATTATTTACTTTCTCAAATTCTAATTAGCAAATTTCTATTATCAATTAGTTAATTAGTCTATAAAATTGTCTTGCCTATTTGGAAGTTAGAGAATATTTTGGTGGAACATATTTGGAGTTCAAGCTTCTAGTTTAATCAAATTCGGCTTATATGTCTATTTTAAACAGATGTTCGGTACATTCATTCCAACTTATTACTTTTTATTTTTTAATTGTTACTTGTTGGTTGTCATTTGTTAGTAGCTTACTAGAATCATTTTTATATTATTCATAAATTTATATTATCATTTTATTAAAAATAGATTCCGGTGGAAAAGGAAAAAAAATCTTTTTCGGTGGAATTGCAAAAAAAAAAAGGTGGTAGTTCTTCTAAATCAACTAGACAACCGCCAATTATTTTAAATATGGATGATTTTACACATGTTAATGATACTTTTTATGATATCGATTCTAACACGCAATTAAATGATGACTTTCTAAAACAAAGATTTGGTTTTAGTAAAGATTTACCAGAAGATGATTTTGAAAATAATGAAGATGAAGATATTTTTGATGATGATGAAACACAACCCCCATATACTGCTACCACTCCCCCCCTCCCGCTCATGCTCCCGCTTCCCCCGTACATCCAGACGAATGTAGTAGGCCTAAACCACAATGTGTAAAAATATTAGTTGTTTGGCAATTTATGACACAAAGTGAATGTAAAACAAAGACTATTTGTAATAAATATAAAAATATTTTTAACCATAAAACTTCGGGAAAGGTTGGTGGGATGGGTCATCTGAGAAATCATTTGATGACTTGTTGTAGGTAAGAATTTTTGAATGCGGAAGAGCAAAAACATAATATTTCCCTCCCCGAAAAATCTGTAGAAGTAGGACGTTCTAATATGGCTCGGACACAGTTAAACCCGACTAATGTTTTCGGTCCTAGTACACATCTCCCCTATAATAAAAAACGAGACATAGGTGAACTAGCAAAAATGATTGTCGTAATGGGTTTGACTTTTAGTTTTGGAGAAAATGCTGGTTATATTCATTATATTCAAGTTGTTTATAACCCATCGTTTCATGGTTTTTTTATGAAATACAATAAAAAGGCTTTTTTTATTATCATGCATCACATTTACATTATCTTCATTGTTTATTTGCTTATAATACTTGTAGACTAGCGATTAATTCTGATATGGGTGGTAGTGTAAATGGTAACAATTATTTTACAATTACTGCATATTGGATTGATGATAACTGATTTTTGCAAAAATGAATTATAGGTTATAAATCTTGTGAAATGTAGAAAACCGGTTCTTATATTGCTCAAACTATTCTTGAAGTCTTAAAATTTTATGGCTTATCTAGTAAAATAAGTAGTGTAACTTTAGATAATGCTTCTAGAAATAAAAATGTTGTTGATTATTCACAACATATTCTTACTCCTCTTTATGAAGATGGTTTTCATATAAGTTGTGCTGCATATATATATATATATATATAAATAATTTAATTGTTAGAGATGATATTTCTTTATTTGATGATTGTTGTACTAAAGTTGAATCAACATGTCATTTTATTTTTTAAATGTCAGGTTAAGGCTAGACGAAAAGAATTTGAAACTAGGCGTATTGAATGAAATTTTCCTGTTAGAAAAATTCCTAAAATGGTAGTTACTAGGTGAAATTCTTTATATGAAATGCTTCAAGTAGCTTATGAGTATAGGAGACCCCTTCATATAATTTGGAATGCGCATAATTCTGATCTGGATCTTCAAATTGATGATAATGATTGGAAAAATATTAAAGAACTAGCTGATTTTTTAAAAGCTTTTTACTTAGCTACTAAAAAAATTTCAGTTCTTTATTATCCTACTATTAGTTTCGTTTTACCAAATATGTATGCTATTTCTTGTAAATTTGCTAACTTTAAAGATAATCCAAAATTTGAACAACCTATTAAAAAAATGATTGAAAAGTTTTAAAAAGATTTTTTTCCAATTCCTCAAATTTATTTAACTGCATGTTTATTTAATCCATTTTACAAAGAATTTGGTGCATGTAGAATGGTAAAAATATATATATATATAGACATTTAGAAATTGTAGACAATGGACAAAATCCTCCACATAATATATTTTATGTTAGAAGTAGCATTAGAGAAGTGGCTAAAAAATTATATGATTTATATATTTCTAGCTTTTATGATGTACAATTTCAACCCGACCCACAAAGGTGTAGATACGACGATGATATTAATGACCTGATAGAATATAATCTTGGTTTTATTACTAATAATCATAATAATTTTGATGAATATCTTATCCAGGCTACTGAAAGTATTAAAGATGCACAAGAGAAGCTGTAGCTTTTGGACTGATGGAGGAATTGAGGCAAATATTTTCCAAGACTTCAACGGGTGGTTCGTGATATTTTAGCTATTCAAGTATCTTCCGTGGCTTTGGAAGGCAATTTTAGCACGACAACATTCCAACCTAGGGACTTTCGACAATCACTAGCAGCAGACAACTTGGAAATATCGATTTTATTTAGAGATTGGATAAATGCAGATGTCACACCCCTCCTTGGGGTCGTGACCAGTGCCCGATAGGAGCACGCAAACACATACTAAGTCACATTCCTTTACAATCATAGACTAGAATCCTACCAAAATTTCGGCAGAGTTTCCTCTGTTTTATTGACTAACCGCACCTGCAGCAGCTCCCAGAATA
>JAOTQR010076761.1:0-12785 GCA_025774065.1 Solanum ossicruentum
TTGTGTATGCCGATGAGTGTGAAAAGAGTTTCCAAACTTTGAAAGATAAGCTTGTCTCCACTCTTATCTTATCTATATTGGAAGGTTTGGAAGGTTTTGTTATGTATTGTGATTCCTCAAGAATTGATTTGGGTTATGTTTTGATGCAAAATGGTAAGTGATAGCTTATGCCTCTAGACAACTTAAGGTGCATGAAAAGAATTACCCTACTCATGATCTTGAATTGGCTACCATGGTATTTGCTTTGAAAATTTTGCATCAATATTTGTATGTAGTCCATGTTGATATGTTTACCAATCATAAGAGTCTTCAATATGTTTTCACCAAAAAAGATCTCAACTTGAGACAAAGAAAGTGGTTAGAGCTCCTTAAAGATTATGATATGAGTGTGTATTATCAACTTGGTAAGGCTAATGTTGTGACTGATGCTTTGAGTAGGGTGTCTATGGTAGCCTAGCTTATGTTGTTGATGGTGTCAAAGAGGTGGCTAGAGATATTCATTGGTTGGCTAGATTAGGGGTTAGGTTTGGAAGAGGTCGGTAAAGGTGGTATAATGATTGTTGATGGTTCTAAGTCTTCCTTGATTGAGGAGGTAAAGGCAAAGCTAGATCTTGACCCCGCCTTGTTAGAGTTGAAGGCCTTGGTGGAAGATGGTAAGATGGAGGTATTCTCCCAAGGGGGAGATGGTGCCCTTGGGTACCAAGGTAGGTTATGTTTGCCCAATGTTGACGACTTGAGAAAGAAGATTTTAGATGAGGCTCATAATCCTTCCAATTCTATTCACCCCAGCTCTACAAAGATGTATAGAGATTTGAGGGAAGTGTATTGGTGGAATGGTATGAAGAGAGATATTGCTAAGTTTATATCTTATTGTCGTATTTCCCAACAAGTGAAAGCCGAGCATCAAAGGTCGGGTGGCCTAACCTAAGATATAGAGATTCCTACTTAGAAGTGGTATGAAAGTAACATGGATTTTATGGTTGGGTTTCCTAAGACTGGAAGAATTTTGATTCTGTTTTGGTTGTGGTAGAAAGAATGACACAGTTAGCTCAACTCCTACCAGTTAAGACTGCTTATGGTGCAGAAGATTATTTCAAATTTTACATATGAGTTCGTTAGATTGCATGGGGTGCCTTTGTCTATCATATCGGATCATGGAACTCAGTTCACTTCTCACTTTTAGAGGTCCATCCAAAGAGGTCTTGGTACTAGGTAAGGCTTAGCACGATCTTTCACCCTCAAAAACCAAAAAAACTACCCAAACTCTTAGAGATCTGCTTAGAGCTTGTATTTTGGATTTTAAGGGTAGTTGGGATGAACACCGTCCACTCATTAAGTTTGCTTACAACAATAGCTATCATTCAAACATTGGTATGGCTCCTTTTGAGGATCTTATAGTAGGTATTGTAGGTATCCGGTTGGATGGTTTGAGGTAGGGAAGATGGTTTTGTTAGGCCCAAATTTGGTTATGGAGGCCATGGAGAAGGTCAGATCAATAAGGGAAAGATTGAAAACATCCCAAAGTAGACAAAAGTCCTATTCAGAAGTGAGGAGAAGGGACCTCGAATTTAAGGTTGGTGATTGGGTCTATTTAAAGGTCTCATCCATGAAGGGTGTGGTTTATCTTGGTAAAAAAGGTAAAATTGAGTCCAAAATTTGTGGGTCCTTATAGAATATTGAGGAGAATTGGTAAGGTGGCCTATGAGTTGAAGTTAGAGTCAATGTTCCTTTTAGAAGGGCAGAATCGAAGTTTGCCCGATGACATGCATATAGTTCATGCGGTCTTCCATGTGTCTATGTTAAGGAAGTGTGTGGGCAACCCAAGTGCTATTATGCCTCTAGATGTTGTGGGTGTTGTTGAAGATAATTTGACTTATGATGAGGTCCCGGTAAAAATTTTGGATAGACAAGTGAAGAGGTTGAGGAACAAGGATGTAGCTTCCGTCAAGGTTCTTTGGAGAAACCAACAAGTTGAAGCTGCCACATGGAAGCCAAGGCGGACATGCAAAACTGATATCACTATCTCTTCCATTCTACTCAAGCCTAAGGTACTAATCTAAGTCCCCTTTATGATTTCAAGTCTTAAGTTTCAGCCGTTAAGTCATTTGCATACGTTCATGTTTATGTTGACAAGTTTATGGTGATTTTGACACTTATGTTAAGATTTTGAAATAATGTTTAAGTACATTGTTGCATTCATGTCTTGGGATGAAATCACCTTGGCTGGTTCTCTTATATACGTTTCTTAGACATTCGGGGACGAATGCTCCTAAGGGAGAGATATTGAAACGCCCCAAAAAAGTGCCTCGAAAATGCCCATAATCGTAATTTTCATATATCTCAAAAGATGTGCATTATATAAAAAATCTGACTTCATATTCATGATCAGGTTCCAAAATTGAGTGAGAGATGAGTATAACCCCGATTTCAAAGCAACCATAGCAAAATTTCATTTTCAAAAATTTACGAAAAATAGATAGGATCCGTACCCCTGGCGCGACGGGGCCAGGGCTCAGACCAGTGTTATTTTGTTGCCAGTTTTTACTGTTTTGATCCAAGGCTTTGGGGCCTTTGGCCTAAGCCTTCCTATGCATAAGAAACTATACATAGTCATTTTTCAACCTCATAACATTCAAGACATTCCCAAAATCCTCTCTAACACTTAGCCAAATATTTCATCCAAATTCAAGTGTTCCAAACTCATTTTCGGATCTCAAGGAATTCATTCAAACTTCAAGTTCTCATTCAAATCTTTAATATGGGAATCCCTAAAGTTGAGGTTTGTTAGTTTCAACCATTGGTATTTTCATCCATGGTGTCCAACCTTTCTTTTTAAGTAAATTGCATATTTTCAAGTTGTTTTGTCTATAGATATTTCTTATGAATTTGATTATGAACTATGTTGGGTTTCATAAAAAGTTGACTATTTAAGCATGTCTTAAGCTATGAATCTATGATCTATGATGAGATTTGATGAGGGCTTTCAATGTATCTTGTATAAGGGTGTTACCAATAATTGGAGGGTTGATTTACATTAAGTTTTCCAACATGATTTCACTCTTGGATAGCATGACTATGAACTAGCACTACACATCCACCAAGTGTTTGATGAAATATGAGTTACTGATGATCTATTGTATGGCTTATGAGTCAAGTGACTTTATGATGATGAAAGGAATGATTGTATATGATGACTTCATGAAAAGTATCTATGGTTTTGCAACTTGACCACACCTTATCGATAGGGCGATATGCCTCAACCACCTAGTCAAGGGGTCCTATGCTCGCACTACCATGTTTAGGGGTATGTACCTTAATTACCTTGTCGAGGGGTGGTAAACCCATACTACCATTTTGAGGGGTAGATACGTCAATCGCCTTGTCGGCGGGTGGTAAGCCCATACTATTAATTGTAGATACCTCAATCGCCTTATCGTGGGGTGGCATGCCCGTACTACCAATTGAGGGGTAGATACCTCAATCACCTTAAAGGGGGTGTCATGCCTTGGATTACAAGTACTAGTTTGCTTGGTCTATGATGATGGTCTCTTCCTACACATGTAATATGTTCTATACAAGCATGTCTTACTTCAACCATTGATCATGCATGTCATGTTACTACTATACTATTCCTTGCTTATGATTATGCATTTTGACTATGTTGTCTATCTTTTGGTGCATTGCATCCTACATATTTAGTACATTCAAAGATACTAACACATACTCTATGACTACATGATGTTACCATGTAGGAATCGGAGCTCCTCAGGATCATCCTCCACGTGGCTAGTTGTGATATCTTGGAGATAAGCTTTGGTGAGTCCTAAGTTCAGGGACACTAGCTATACTACTCTTTCTTATGTTATTTGTTTATGTTGAACTCTTGATACTATGAGGGTAAGCCCAAAAATTATCTGCTTAAGTCTATGTCTAGAGGTGTTGTTGGACAAGTGATGTAATTATGTTATGTACTTCACTCCTATTTATTTATGGTTATATAAAACTTCTCTTATGCCTTTATCCTTATTTTTACTCTTTTGTTATTGTCTAATTGCTTCTGTGACCAAGAATGTGTAAATGATATACTAAGAGGCTTGTTTGGGGTCCTTTCGGGTTCCTATTCAACGTGTCATGTCTAGACCCTAGGCTTAGGTCGTGACAGGAATCCAGTCAACTCAGGTTTAGATTGAATGATGAAGAAGTCATCTTCAATATCTGCCAGTCCATGAAGCATCCAGATTATTTGAAGAGTGAAGTTTGGGCAATTGGTGAAGTCTGAGTAGCTAATTTGTCTAAGTCGTGTCATGACAATAAATCAGGTGCTACTTAGGAGGAAACCCAAGTTTTTTGATGTAATAGTGTAGTTATAGGATTATTTTTAGTTTTTGGATTTGTAGGTAGTTTGTTTTCCTTTATTTTGGTTGTAATTTTGGACATTGGGCTAGTTGCATATAGGGTAACGGTGTATTTTATGAAGAGTATACAACTACAGGACTAAATTAGCCATTGTGGCAGAGAAGAGCATCAAGTTAGGTCTCTACGACTAGTTTTACGTACCCTAAAACACTTTTTGACCTGTACTATATCTCATAGAGATTTTCAGTGAGCAGAAAAATTATGAACTCCAGTCCACGAGCCAACTTTACGATCCATAGATCAAACAATAGGTCAAGAATGGGGCTCGTGGACTCTAAGTAAGTTTCCTGAAACTTTTGCTAAGTGTTGAGGCCTCTACGAACAACTCTATAAGCCATAAAATACTTTACGACTCATAAACTAGTCCATGAAACCTAGTCCTGAAATCTAAGGTTTGAATGTTCTTCAAAACTATGATATATAAACCGTAAAACACTCTACGACACGTAATCAGGGTTTCATAGAGACAAGACCCATTAACTTTCAGTTAACCCGGTCAATGTAATGTATAAATAGGGGCTAAAATTATTTTGGCCCCATTCTTGACCTAAATTACTGAATTAACCCAACCAACCAACCACCCCCTTCGTGTTTCCGATCACCACCAGCTACCGTGCACTCATTTTCTGGTAAGATTCCAGCAGCCTAGGGTTTTAAGCCTAGTCACCTTCTTCATCTTCTTCACTTTAATCTCATGTCTTGATAAGTTTTTGATTAAAATTAAACCATTAATTTGCCTTATCTTGAATGATTGAGTTGAAAATCATGTGGGGAATGGTGTCTAGATATATAATTCATGTTTGAATGTAATTTGTGTTAATTGAAATTAGGGTTCCCACGTTTGAATTATTGACTAAGTCCAGAATTGGGGCTCTTTGGCGTTGTATAAAATGTTTTGGATAGTTGTTTGTGCCTATTGAGTCCCTCACCAAGTGCGATTGAATGTTAATATTTGTGTTTGTGAATTGGTGGGTGATGATATAGATGTATAATCTTGTTGAAATCAACCACATGTGGTCGGAATCGTAGGATAAATCATGCTTAATCGCTTTTGATGGGGTGTATGAGTGTATAACGTGTTGGGGGTAATGGTTGTGGTATGTAAATAATGTGAGTGCATGTGTGTTTTCTTCTAGTAGTATATTTGTTGAAAAAGTCATTTAGGATCCATGTGATGGGCTTAGAAACTCAGGTGATGGGGTTTTCAGGTTCACGAATGGCCTTTACAGCTCATGGGCTACTCCACAAGTCATAATTACCCCTCGTATAAGATTCCAAAAACTTAATGTTTCTGAGTACCCATCAGATGATACCTTTTATGAGTTGTAAAACACTTTACAGCTCGTAGATAGGCTTCGTAGATCTTTGCCTATAATAAATTACTTACTAGAAATCTCTATGATCCGGTCTGCGACTTGTAAACCACTTTACAAGTTGTACCTAGTATCATAGATTTTTCTAGTAATAGAAATTGATTAAACCATTGTTTTATGAAAGCTCTTTACCGTAACAACCCTAAAATTTGCCCGCAAATATGCCTCGGAAGTGTCCAAAATCGTAATTTTCATATATCTAAAAATCTATGCGTTATTTTGAAAATCCGACTCGTATTCTTGTTCAAGGGGTCAAATTTAAGAGGGAAAGCGTCTAACCCTGATTTTAGGGTGAACAATTCACAATTTCAAATTTTCACATGGCAAATTCTAGTAGAATCTGTGTCACTGGTACGACGTGCCAGTGCTATTTTTCTGAGTAATTTTGTGCAATTTTCTTCTATCTCGGTCCAAGGCTTTTGGCTCTTGGGACTAAGCCTTCCCACATGAGAAAATACATATACTTAGCCATTTTTCACCCTCATATAATTCAAAAACATTCCCCAAGCTCACTCAAACACTTAGGCTTATATTTCTCTCAATATTCAAGCGTCAAAACCCTCTTCGGATCTTAAGGAATTCAACCAAGCTTCAAGTCTCCATCTTCAATCTTCATCAAGTTCATCTCCAAAGCTAAGGTATGTGGATTTCTTTCATAGGTTCCTTTCACCCATGATTCCCAAGCCTCTTTTTACCCTAATTTGGATGAATCAAAGATGATTTACACATGGGTCTTATTTATTATGAAAATCACTGCATACTATGTTGGGCTTATGAAAATGTGATTGTTTTACTATGTTATGAGCTATGAATCTAAGATATATTATAAGATTTGATGAAGGGTTTTGATGTATATTACTTGAGGGTGTTACCAACTATCTATTGAAGCTTTTACATTGAATTTTCTTGCATGATTTCATTCTTGAATTGCATGATTTTACACTAACACTATACACCCTCTAAGTGTTTGATAAAATGTCCGATTATGATTTCTTGAGGAATTGAAGGGTCTATGCATGTCTTGTGAGTTCAATAACTATATGATGATGAACTGATGATGATATGATGATAAAATGATGACATAATGATTATGAAAGAGAATATATGTATATGATGGTGAAAGAAGTGTATATATATGATATTATCTCTATAGAGTTGGGGATGACCAAGCCTAACTCGGGGGGTTGTAGGCCCGGGTAACCTTGTTGAGGGGTTAGTACCTCGATCGCCTTATTTAGGGGGTGGTAGGCCTGGGTAACCTTGTTGGGGGTTTGTACCCATCAACCTTGTTGGGGCTTTGTACCCATCAACATGTTGGGGGTTTGTACTCCATCAACCTATCGGGGGGTTTGTACGCCATCAACCTTGTTGGGGGATTTGTAGTCCATCAACCTCAAGAAGGGGTTTGTACCTCATGCGCCTATCCAAAGGGGTGGTAGGCCTTCGCTTGAACTATAATGGCCACTCCTTACACTCGTATTATTTTCTATATAAGAATGATCTCACTTCAAGCATCATTCATACATGTCATATTATTAGTTTGCTATTCTATTGCTTATAATTATGCATTTCGATTATGTTTCTTATCCTTTGCTAGCATTGCATCCTACATACTTAGTACATTCAAATGTACTAATGCATACTCTATACCTACACGATGTCACTATCTAGGAACCATTGCACCGCTTGGTCATCCTCCTCCTTAATATGGCTAGTACGATTGTCTCTCAAGCTTCCTGGTGAATCCTCCAATCCGGGGATGTTGCTATTGATCTCTTCCTATGTACCAAAGCTATATTTCCTTTATTAATATATTGACTATGATGGTGAGTCCGATTGTATGTCATGGCCCCTGCTCTTCTCTGTGCAGTAGACGTGTTGTTGGACATTATACATATCTATGATGTAAGCCTTGACTCTCTTGTTTAT
Source organism: Solanum ossicruentum (assembly GCA_025774065.1). Taxonomy (NCBI): domain Eukaryota; kingdom Viridiplantae; phylum Streptophyta; class Magnoliopsida; order Solanales; family Solanaceae; genus Solanum; species Solanum ossicruentum. The sequence continues at coordinate 7,719 of JAOTQR010076761.1, forward strand.
TGATGATTATAATAGGGAAGTTTACCCTTAGTTCCAATTCCCCTTAGTTATACTTATCTCTTAATATCACTTTAATTGCTTCCGCAACCAAGGATGTGTAATGATATGCTATGAGGCTTGTTTGGGGTTTCTTCAGGTTCCCTATTCGCCCATCACGTCGAGGCCCTAGGTCCGGAGCGTGACATTTAAGGCTCATAGTATCCATTATGACCCATAAAGGTGCTTTCATAAAACCCTTCTGCAACTTAACTCAGATGAATTTTTGCATTCTAATTTTGTGTTGTGGGGCTAACCAGGGTGTATATGTGCTTATGTTCAGGTACTATGGCTCCAAAAGCCAAATACGATGAGATCTAAGCCCTACAAGGAGGCTCAGAGATGAGACTTTGGATGATGAGCAGGCCACTCAACTGAGTGGCTCACTAGAGGTTCAAGATGTCATCCCAGACCCAGAGGCGGCCGAACAAAAGACCAAAGCCACTATCTGAGTTGGCACACTCAGGGTTTGGTTGCTCGCACTCCCTAGTCTAAGGTGGGAGGCAGTGATGAGAACAGTTTAGCACAAATGACTCCACTAGAGAGGAGTCCAGCTCTAAGGATGGATCAGAGACACAGTCCTCCGTTGCACCCCGATCATCACCATCTACAACGGATGCCTTCACTAACTAATGGTGCGTCGAGGGCATGGAGGAGATATATGTAGAGGGAATTCATCCAATATATCTGGGAAATCTAGCTCACTCCATGTATGAGGATCCTCGAGTCATAGTAGACAAACTCAATAGTATCCCCGGTCTCCAAGACATGACGACTTAGTATGGGCTTCAGTGGCTTACAGAATCTCTTAAACGATACTGCCCGACCATGGTGAGGGAGTTCTATGCCTGATACACAACCATGATCTAGACCACTCTTCCCTAGGGGAAGAAGCCCCTTGCCCAGCCCAAACTAATCGAGATGACAGTGAGGGGCCGGCAGGTGGATATATCAGAGACCACTGTCCTCCATATATTATTTGGTCTTGAGTTCCTTGCCCCTAGATCCACCGTAGAGTTCAACTACAGGGTGGGGCAGACAAGCGACCCACTTGTAATGAAGGATCTAGAGAAATGAACCACTTTGATGAGATGGGTGGTTAGGTATATTGCTAAGTAGGGTTCGAAACTTGCATGGTTTACCACTCACTCAGAGCCTATCGTAAAGGCTTCGTTTAGTTTCACCACCAAGGTTTGGTGGGCTATTGTGCATTCACGCATCCGGCCAATAGTTGTTGATAATACATTGATGTCAGAGCATGCAATTTTGGTTACCAGCATCTTAGCTGGCAATAATATTGACTGGGACCACCTCATCGTTGAGTAGACTTATGAGGTCGCACTGAAGAGGTCCATCTCTTCCCACACCCATGCTTGACTTATAGGCTCTGGCTAGATCGAGGGTGGAGATATTACACTAGTTGGACAGGTTGATTGAGGCCCTGCGCACATTATATCCTACCTTAATCAAGGCAGAAGGGAACCCGGTGGCACTCCGGCGAGCACAGCCTCCACCTATGCTCGAGATGTTCGCCCCAGTGCCACCACCTGAGGGTTCAGAGACTACCACTACTGTTGTTGCTACTACTAAGGAAAGGCCCCCACAGCCCGAGGTAGTTGAGGAAAGGGAGCCTATTGTTGTTGTTCTTACACCACATACCACAACTTCACAAGCTACTACTACGGGCATGATCTATGTGTTTGTCACATCTATACAGGCCTTGGCATAGAGGTTATTAGATACTGAGTCGCAATTCACCCAACTTATTCATGAGATCAGGCTATGGGTCCGCCAGGCCATTTCAGACTCAGAGGGAAGGATGAAGGCATTCGCACTCACTACTATTCAGAATAGTATTTGTATTGTGGATGCCCACATTGATGCCTTCGAGGATAGGGTACAATGGAGATTGAGCGAGGCTCGACCTTTAGATTTGTTACTTTTTGCAGACGGAGATCCAGCAGCTCTAAGCTAACATGACAGGAAAATTTGTGGCACTAGTTGCACTACTAGAGACTATACCTCCAGTGCTGATAGTTGACTTATTTGCTCCTGATAATCCCATCCATCCTTCCTACGAGAAGAGACCCCTCACGAAGGATGATGAGCCATATGAGAGACATGTACAGGTGAAGCTCAAAGAGGAGAAGAAGCTTGAGCTTGTCTTGAGGAAATTGAGACATGATGAGGAGATGCGACAAGTTTGGGAGTTGGAGCAGGTAAGGGGTACTGGCCCCTCAGAACAAAGTATTACTGCTAAGCTGACCACCCCACAGGAGGAGGGTGGCCAAACTCTACCACACACTGGCGCTTAGGCTCCCAGGTATGCTTTTTGACCTTTTATGTGTTACTTTGTTTTGATTTTGTGCATTGGGGACAATGCATATCTTTTTTGATGGGGTGTAGGTAGTTATGGGCCTCCTGAAGTCTTAGTAGCTTGGGTCCTTAACTACCACAATTTTTAATCCTGGGGTTTTCTTACCTATGTTCTTTTTCCCCGTGGATATTAAGTTTTTGTTGAACCAACACGTTTAGGATGTTTAGATAGTATTTGTAGCATATAGTACCAATACTTATGGCATATATCATTTTTTGTGTTTTATTTAAAAAAATGATACCCACCAAAAAATTATAGTAGTTAGATAGCAACCATGTATGTTTAGGCATGTGACAATTATTGTTCTGATAAATGAGGGTACATTGAGATAAAAAAAACATGATCATAGAGTCTTTTGTTAATAATGTAAGCAGTGTCTTGTGAGAGTGAGCTTAATTTGATAAATTTATGTGTTTTGTGCTAATTCAGAACTTCCATTGTTCCTTTAAGTTAGATTGTAGATTAATTAGATTAGGAAAAGATCTTAGGTCATTGTTCTTAATAGTCCACTTAGGCTAAAATGACCAACCGAAACTGTGATATAATCCCTTATTCCTAATGTTTGAGCCAAACATAACCTATTCTTTGAAAATACCTAATTAACCTACCCTTTTTAGTTGTAAAATTCTAAAATTAGCCCTGGTCCTTCCTTGAAAATTGTGCACCTTGACTGAGGCAAAAAGCCTAAGTTGAGGGTGGCTAGCAAAAGTGTCCCTGATTTTGAGGACAAATATTGTGCACCTCAACACAAGCCAAAAGCCTAAGTTGAGGGCGGTTGGTGTAAAGGGGAAACAAAAATAAGGGGATGAGTTAGTGATATGGAGAAAAAGGGAAAATTCATGTACTAGGTGCAAGAAACTTAAATGATGCCTTAGTTGTAAGCTAAAAAGCAAAATGAAGTATAGAAACTAGGCAAAAGGCTGAAATATGAAAACAAAGCACCCAGAAAAGCTTGAAATAGGAAAAGGGGAGAAGAAGGTGAGAATAACAGTGTTGGTAGGGCAAAAGTATAGAAAATACAGTGTCAAGGAGGGCCTTTAGTCACTATTTTCCCATAATATCATACCAAAGCCCCTGAGCCAACAATACAAGCCTAGAAAGTCCTAAAGTAATCCTAGTCTACTTGGTTGGAGGTTAGAGTCATGATTATAGGGGCAAGCCTATAGTATTAGACATTATGCATGAATATCTGTTGTGGGAGTGAGTGACTTAGTCCCAAGGTTAGGCATGAAAACATCAATAAGGGTAATATATGGGCTTCTTTCTGTGAGTGAACTTGCACTGGATTATTAGCACTAGACTTGTTCTGTGATTTTGGACTATTAATAATCCTTTTCTTGTCATAGTTGTGTTGTTACATGCACCAGGTTGTATTGGTTTGCTAGATAACTAATTTATCCTATTTTGAAAAGTTGGTGTAGGGGTCTGAGTCTAAGATTTATGTGATGTATGCCATTAAGTTAAGGTTTGTGTTTTACTGTAGTCTCTGTTTAGATTGAGCCTGTCGCTTGAAACAAGCAACAACGTTAAGTTGAGGGTGTTGATATGTTGCAAAAATACAACACTTTTGAGGCTCAAAACGTAGAATTTTGTGTGTTCTCAATGTGATGTTAGTTGATTTTATATGTTTTTGTGTTTATATTTGTAGGATTACAGGTTGGCCTTGATTTTGGGGAAAGTTACAGAATTTGCTGAGTTTTGCTGTCATATGAGACCTTTTATGGGCCATAGATCATTTTACGGGCTGTAGGGTAGTTTCGTGGACAATTCCAATGAGGAACTATTTTCTGAAGCTCATTCTACGAACATGCAGATGAGCCATAGAGAGATTTACAAGTCATAGAAGATGGTTCGTGCCTGAGGATCAGAGGACAGGACTTTTCAGGAATTTCATCAGACGAAACCCCCATTTCCGAGTCGTAAATCATGTTACGAGTTGTAGAGAGGTTCCATAGAGTTGAAGTCCAAATTTTCAGCGGCTGAGTATGAGACCCCTATTACGGGCTGTGGAATGCAATATGGCCCGTAAGACAACTTTCTTATGGCATGCGGACTAGTTCTCCTGTTTTGTTTAGTACTTGAATTTTAGTTATTATAAATATATGTTTTAGGTTATTTTTCATAAGTTTTCACCTAGTACTAAGAGAACGCAATATTTTTTAGAGAGAAAATTGTATGACCATATTGGAAAGTCTTTGAGAACACTTGTGATTTAATTTTACCTTGAAGCTTGTGATTCTTATTGAAGTTGGGTTGCTTGTTCTTAATTCTATTGTGTAAGTATTTAATTATGTCTTCTCAATTCATAATTCCTGCATCTACATATAGCAGGAGTAGCTAAATCCACAACTAGGGTAGTGGAAACCATGAAGAACTAACAAAGTAAAATCGGATAATCATGATCCTTGGAAGGTGTATATTCATGTATTAATTCACTCTCTTTATTTTACATGTTTTCTAGTGGTGGCCAATATTTGAACCCGCCTAGTGTTACTGACTAGACCAGCGTAATAATGAATAGGAAAAGAGATTAATTAATAGGATTCGATTGATGTGTTCTCATCTAATCAACCAAACTGGGCCAAGGGGAGGTTGTACTGGGACTAATAGGTAATGGTTAGTAATGCACACTATGGATATGGGCCAAGTCGCAT
>JAOTQR010076762.1:0-12784 GCA_025774065.1 Solanum ossicruentum
ATTATTTTATATTTTAAAAAATTTAAGAAGCTTGATAATTAATTTATAATGTGAAGGGTCAAAATTGGGTGTCAACAGCTGCCCCTCGTTTGGTTTGGTCAATGAAAGAGACCGGAGGCAAAGGAAGTTGACAAATCTAATTTTGTCCGTCCACTCATTCATCGTATTGGAAAAGATGAGTGATAAGAACTCTGAGAAACTATGGCCGAACGCTGGCATCACATTTCCTACAAATCTCAAGTTACATGATAATTCATACCACTTGTAGTTCACGATGCTTGATTTTACGCACGATTTTAAAAAAATTCAAAAGCTATTTCGGATTCAAATTATGAAGAGATCGAAAAGCTCAGGAGTAGAATGAGAAGAGGTTGGAGTAAAGTTGATTTTTCAACATAGAGCTCGAATACATATCCCAGTCATAGGAATTAGACTGCTTGTAGTTCGACTCAATTGATTGAAAAGGAAATCTTGTTATGCTAAGATAACCTTTGGTTCAGGAAGAGTGGCAAATAAATTGACTATGAAAAAGAGGCTTGCAACCTCTTAGTCATGATTTGGTGCACTTCAAACCCATAAGTAAGAACTTACATAGACACAATTTTCAAAGCTCTTGGTATATTGTCACTCAGACGGGAAAGATTGCTTCTAGTGAGAAATTATCAGGGTGCGAAACTGAAAGTGATGAATTCAAAAGTACCCACATGCCTATTGACAGGGGTGTGGTTGGATTGTGGTGGAAGTCACTCGTACACTGGTGTCCAAAGAGTTTGACATTCCTCTTTGGACTATGTCCCAGTTCACTACTAAGAAAAAGTTCCACGTTTTACTGCATCCTACTCGATAACGTCCATACCTGTGGTTTGTTTGAGAATTCATCCGCTTGGATTCTCTTGACAAAAACTGAGATAAACCTTGTTAGTAGTAAATGAAATGTAAAATATAATTTGTGTAAACCTGGTTTAACATGTCATACTGAAGGAGATGACGATCAATAATAGATAAACATGTCACAGTGAAGGAGGTGACGACCCAATAAGTTTAGTGTGTCATGCTAAAAATGGTGATGATCCAATAATGTAATATGTCACACTGAAGGCAGTGACGTTCCAATTTGTCACGTTGAAGGCGAGTGACTCTCCAAATTAAATTAACTTGTCACACTGAAGGAGTGACACTCCAATTTGTCACATTGAAGGCGAGTAACTCTCCAAAATAAATTAACTTGTCACACTGAAGGCACTGATGCTTGATGTGCTTTCAAAATACAACACATTTGATACCCAAAACAAGGGATTTTGTGAGTTCTTAATGCAATTTTTTATGGTTTTTATATATTTTTGTGTTGATCTTGCAAAAAAGTTAGGTTGACGTGATTTTGAAGAAAAGTTGTAGATTTTTCTGAATCATATGACATACGAGCTCACCTACGAGTCGTCGCCCAAGCTACGAGTCATAAGGTGTGTATAGCAAGAAATAAAGACAAAAAAAAACTCAGAAATCTTCTAACCGGAGGTCAACCCTAGTAGCCCATCCTACGAGTCATAAGTTGCACTACACTCGTAAAGGTGGAATCGTAGCAAGAATCTGAGAGCCAAAATATTGAACCAAAAATTAAAGGCCTAGACTATGAGAGGAGCATACGTGTCGTAGTCCAAGAATTGACTCGTAGCAGTGGGTCACGACAGTCAAGTACAAAATGCCAAATGCTGACTATGAGACCCCGATTACGACTCGTAGGTCACCCTACGAGTTGTACCTGTCCAATGTACCTGCTGCCAACTGTCTTTTCTATATAATTTTTAGGGTTAAATTTGTAAACACTATATATACTTTATGTGAGGGTTTATTTTGGAGAGACCCGACATTCACAGCTACTTGTGAGTATTCTCGGAGCATTTTTAGGGTTTAGAGTAGATTTTTACATTTCAATTTGAAGACCCACTTTTGGGGAATTGAAAACCCGCATTGTACTCATTTGCTATTAATCCAAGCTTGTGGTTTCAAACTTGAAGGTGTTCTTGCTCTTCATTTTTTTGGGCAAACTCTCAACTATGTCATTTATTTGCATTATTGTTGATTTTGCCTTAGCCATGAGTAGCTAAGCACCTACAACTTGGTGTTGTAGGAACAGTGAGTAGTTGACTTGAAATAACCTAGAATTTGTGCATTTCTTTGATTGGGGTTTTGCATGTATTGTTTATTCCCCTTCATTTTGATTGTTGTTTGGTGGTGGCCAACACCAAACCCTACCTACTATCACGATCCCGATTAAGGTAGTGACAAATTGGAAAAGAGAAGTAAATGGCAGGATTCGATTAATGTATTCTCATCTAATTATCCAAACCTGACTAATGGGAGGTTGACTAGGACAATGGGTAACGGTTAGTTGGCACACCATAGTTACCGACCACGTGCCATGGTAAAGTTCGACCTTTACCATCACAAGAGGGATGGAAGAACCTAAGTTACTGTCCTGCATGTGAATTCCCAATTAAATTTATGTTTTCTAGGGTAATTGAGTCAACGAATCATGCGGAACATAATGCCTAAGTTGTCCCCTAAATTTCAGTATCTTCCTACATAGTTAGTTTAGTTTTTATATTTATTCTTGAATTACAAAGAAATTCCCCATTTAGTGATTTTAGTAATCGATGCTTGAAATGATTGGTAGTGGATCTCTATAGTCAAGCCCCATATTTCCTGCGGATTCGACCCTAACCTTCTATTAGGTTAATTACTGACAATGACCATTTTCTTATTGGAGCGTGAGCATCAGAATAAAAATTATGGCGCTGTTGCCGGGGAATACGACTAGGTTCTTGACTTGATTTCACTATTAGTTAATTCAAATATTAATTACTAGATTGTCTTGTATATTACTTTTGTTTGTTTTGTTTCTTTCCAGGATATAAAAAAAAGAGAGAAGATGTACGGAGTGTCCCTGATCATAACATTAGCCTCCACGTATGCTCATATACAAGGAACTATCTTATGAGGACACTTGGTTTTTCGCTGATCAAATGTGGGATTTTTAGCCCAACGCTCAATGGTCCAATCAAGACAAGTGGCACCAAGGTCAGGGAAACTACAATTGGACCTATAGAAGAAAATGTGCTTATAGAAATAGTCAGGGTGGTTATTATGGGAAAAATAGGGGACCTAACATCGAGTGGAGTAGTAGAGATGGTTCCAAAAGTAATCCTTATGTGCCACCACACCAACACTATGCAGGCACAAGCAACTCCAGAATTGAGGAGATGTTTGATCACCTGTTGAAGAAGGCTGAGACATGGGATGAGCCTCTATGTGGAATGAGAGCAGAAATTGCAAATATTAAAGAAAAATTTGAGTTTCATTTTATGGTTATTAAACAGCTTCAACAACAGTTTGTTCAGGTATCGACTCTACTTAATCAGCATCAGAGTAGTACATTGCCTAGTGATACAGTGCAAAATTTTGAGGATGAAGGGCAATGTACGGAGGTTACTAGTGGGTGTGATAAGGATGTAGTCGAAGGAGACGAGTGTGGCAAGGATATGGTAAATGAATCAATTGAAGAGCTAAAAGACTACAAGCCCGTCCTAAGGCCTCCTCCTCCTTTCCCTCAAAGACTCAAGATGAGAGAGGAGGAGCAAGGTCAAGCACTCTGTCTCCATGTTAAAACAACTATCTATCAACACTCTTCTCATCGATTCAGTGGAGAAGATGCCTACCGTACCCTGCACAAGTAAAGACGTGGATTTCTCAAAGGCACTATGTGATCTTGGTGCTAGCATAAATCTGAAGCCCTTTGCGATCTACAAGAAGCTTAGGTTGGAAGCCTCTACTCCAAATATCGAACAAAATCTAGTACTAAGTCCCCTCATTCTTATATCACCACCCTTTGAGCATGATAGAAAGTTGGAAAAGAAATTAGGGGTCCAATTCATAAGTTCAAGGTGAAAGAAAAAGCAAACCTGTGGAGGAGCAAGGTTTGAAAAATTGGTGAAGTCTGAGTAACCAAGTGGACTAAATCGAGCCGCGACAATAAATCAGGCACTGCTTGGGAGGCAACCCAAGGTATGTGTTATTTTACCCCTATATTCTCTATTGTTTCTTGATTTGGTGCATTGAGGACAATGCACAACTTTTTCGATGGGGTGTGCGTAGTTATGGATCTTGGTGAAGTCTGAGTAGCTTAGGGTCTATAACTACCCCAAATTTTGATCCCAAGGTTTTCTTGCCTATGTTCTTTTTTCTCGTGGATATTTAATTTCTGTTGAACCAACATGCTTAGGTAGTATAGATAATTTGAAAATATACAGTAGTCATTATCTTTTGGAATATATACATATATATATATATATATAGCCTTTAAATGCTTTTTGTTTTGAAAATTTAATACCCTCAAAATTTTTGAGGTTGTTGGTTATTTTTGCAATCATGCATGTGATTATCTAGCAATGTTTGTTCTGATAAAACAAAGGCAAGTTGATGCTTGAAGCATGACTTGTGAGTCTATTTGATTATGTATGTGATGCCATGAGAGTGTGAGTTTGATTTGTAGTATTCATGCATTATGTATTGACTCAGAACTTGCCTTGTTACTCTGAAATTGGACTAGAGATGTGATTGATTGGGAAAGGATCTTAGGCCTTCGTTCTTTTAGTGAACTCACTTTTGCCTAAATGACCTACCAAATATGATAGTAGATCCCTTGATCCAAATGTTTGACCTTTTCATGTACCTGTTCTTTCTTGACACCTAGCTAGCTTAACCTTATTTTATGAAATACCTTGATATTGGCCCTGGTCTATCCTTGAATATGTGAACCTTGATTAAGGCAAAAAGTCTTAGTTGAGGGTGGCTACAAATAGTGGCTCTGGTTTGGGGAATAGATATTGCGTGCTTCACTCAGGCTAAAACCTTAAGTTGAGGGTGGCCCTTATTGTGGTTAAGTAATGAAAACGAGGTGGTTAGTTGGGAAAGAAAGAAAGAAATGAAGAAATCATATGTTGGATGAGAAAAAAGAAAAGAAAAGTTTCCTTAGATTGAAGAGAATAGCAAAAATGAGTTCAAAACAAATAAGGCACAGCTGAAAAAGAGAAAGAAAGCACCCGAGAAAAGCTTGAAAAGAGAGAATAAGGCGGATTTAGTATACATGGTTGAGTTATGAAGGTAAGAATGTTGATAAACATGGTTCAAGGATAGCTTTTAGTCTTTATTTGCCTAAAATGCCATAACAAGGTCCCATAAGCCTACGTTACAAGCCATTCAGTACTAAAGTGATCCAAATCCACTTTATCATCAATTTGAAAGTTGAGTATAGAGGCAAGCTTATGGTGTTAGTCATTTTGTAGGAATTTTATTTGTGAGAGTGAGAATGCTTGCACTATCCCTGATTTTTAATGCACTTTGAGTGAGAAAGAGAAGTTTTGTGAGGGCATTTGCACTGCATAATTAGCATATGACTAACCTAGTAATTGTGGATAATTGATATTCCTTTTCTTGTCAAAGTTGGATTGCCGAACAAATTCTTTGTGTTTTGGTTTGCTGAGCAGCCTTGCAATTTGGTTTTGAAAATGAGAGTTGGGTACTTGATTTAAAGTAAATGATGTATATACCATTAGTGTAACTACTATGTGTCTCTTATTGCCTGCTTAGATTGAGTCATTGCTTGAGGACAAGCAACAATTCTTAGTTGAAGGTGTTGATGTGCTGTCAAAATACAACACATTTGATGCCCAAAACAAAGGATTTTATGAGTTCTTAATATGACTTTTTATAGTTTTTGTGTGTTTTTGTGTTGATCTTGTAGAAAAGTTAGATTGGCATGATTTTGAAGAAAAGTTGCAGATATTACTGAATCATAGGACATAAGAGCTCACCTACGAGTCGTAGCCCAACCTACGAGTCGTAGGGTGTGTCATAGCAAGAAACAGAGACCAAAAAAACCTTAGAAATCTACTAAGTGGAGGTCAACCCTACGAGACCATCCTATGAGACGTAAGTTACACTCCGACTCGTATAGGTGGAATCGTAACAAGAATCAGAGAGATAAAATATTGGACCCAAAAGTGAAGGCCTAGACTACGAGAGGAACATACGAGTCGTAGCCCGAGCAATGACTCGTAACAGTGGTCATAACAGTCAAGTCCAAAATGCCAAGTGCTAACTACGAGATCCTGATGAGGACTCGAAAGTCACCTTACAAGTCATACGTATCCAACATACCTGCTGCCAACTGTCTTTTCGGTGTAATTTTTAAGTTTAAATTTGTAAACACAATATATACTTTATGTGAGGATTTATTTTCGGAGAGACCCGACATTCACATCTACTTGTAGATATTCTAGGAGTATTTTTAGGGTTTAGAGTAGATTTTTATCTTTCAATTTGAAGACCCACTTTTGGGGAATTGAAAACCCGCATTATACTCATTTGCCATTAATTCAAGCTTTTGATTTTCAAATTGAAGGTGTTCTTGCTCTTCATTGTTTTGGGTAAACTCTCAACTATGTCATTTATTTGTATTATTGTTGATTTTGTCTTAGCCATGAGTAGGTAAGCACCCACAACTTGGGGTTGTGGGAACCATAAGTAGTTGACTTGAAATAACCTAGACTTTGTGCATATCTTTGATTGGGGTTTTGCATATATTGTTTATTTCCCTTCATTTTGATTGTTGTTTGGTGGTGGCCAACACCAAACCTTGCCTACTATCACCACCTTGACCAAGGTAGTGATGAATAGAAAAAGGGAAGTAAATGACATGATTCGATTGATGTGTTCTCGTCTAATCAACCAAATCTGACCAAGGGGAGGTTGATTGGGATAATGGGTAATGGTTAGTTGGCACACAATGATTGTCGACCATGCGCCATGGCGAAATTCGACCTTCACCTTCACAAGAGGGTTGGAAGAACCTAACTTGTCATCCTGCATGTGAATTCCCAATTAAATTTATGTTGTATAGGATAATTAACTCTACGAATCATAGGGAACACAATCCCTAAGTTGTCCCGAAATTTGAGTGTCTTCCTGCATAGTTAGTGTAGCTTTTATTTTTATTCTTGAATTACAAAGAAAACCCCTATCTAGAGATTTTAGTAATTGATGCTTGAAATGATTGGTAGTGGATCTATATAGTCAAGCCCCGTATTCCATATGGATTTGCCCCTAACCTTCAGTTTGGTTAATTACTGACCGCGACCGCTTTCTTATTGGAGCTTGAACATCTGATCAACACTCCAATTTGTCACATTGAAGCTGAGTGACTCTCCAAAAAAATAACTTGTCACACTGAAGGCAGTGACACTCCAATTTGTCACGTTGAAGGCGACTGACTATCCAGAATAAATTAATTTGTCATACTGAAGGCAGTGACGCTCCAATCTGTCACATTGAAGGCGAGTGACTCTCCAAAATAAATAACTTGTCACACTAAAGGCAGTGATGCTCCAATTTGTCACGTTGAAGGTGAGTGACTCTTCAAAATAAATAACTTGTCACACTGAAGGCAGTGACACTCCAATTTATCATGTTGAAGATAAGTGACTCTCCAAAATAAATAACTTGTCACACTGAAGGTAGTGACGCTACAATTTGTCATATTGAAGGCGAGTGACTCTTCAAAATAAATAAACTTGTCACACTGAAGGCAGTGACTCTCAAAAATAAATAATGATTTAACTTATCTGGGTGAATTCTAGTAATCTTCGCCACTGTGTCAAGTTATCTGACCTATAACAATAAGAAAATGTGTTAAATCATAATGGGTTAATAAGAAGAAAATTAGGAAATGAATAGAGTAATAATTAAAGGTAGAAGTCGTCTGGAGTTGTTCAGCTTGTATTGGTCTGGATGAAATCTTGCAATCTTGGCCATTATGCCAAGTTATCTTATCTGTAACATTAAGAAAAATGTGTTATAAATCATAATAGAATAAGAAGAAATTTTGAAAATGAAAAGAGTAATGAGTAAAAATAGAAGTCATCTGGAGTTGTCCAGCTTGTATTGGTCTGGATGAAATCTTGCAATCTTGGCCATTATGCCAAATTATCTTATAGGGCCACTATGGGTCCAACGATGCCTTGCAACTTAAGTTCCTGCATCCAAAGAAAAATGTTTAGTTTTGAGAGATTGATCCATGTTGGTTTTGCCTCGCCATTGTGATGTTTGTCTGCTATCTAATTTGTATGTCGGATTCATCTTGAAGTACAAGTTTGATGGAATTTTTAAAGGTCTTCCTCAAAAATTTTGCCCCAGTTTAGAATATAGAAGGATTCTTAACTTTCTCGTTATTTCCAATTGATTTTTTTGAGAGAGCCTCAAAAAATCTGCCCCAGTTTTCATTATAAAGAGGAATGAAAATCTTACGGGGAATACGACCGAGCCGATGTGGTGCCTATGTGTCCCGCTGAAATAGGAACCGGGTCAAACGTAGTTCCAAACCATAAAGTGAATTGGAATTTTTAGATAATGTGACCAAAGCCGATGAAGGCCGCCTATGTATTCCATTAGGAAAATCAGGTCAAACGTAGTTCACATTATAAAGGAGGCATATTAAAAAGGAAATCAAACCACAGATTGCCATTACAAAGGACAAAAAGCAAATAAAATGCAATTACAGGGAAAGAAAACACCAAACTTTAAATGTGGGTCTGAAACATACCAAGAACATGACCTCTAGCAAACATCATTTCTTCTTTGTAATTGATTTTGCCACTAACTACCCCTTGTGCTTAGGAAGTGGATTGTTACTCACATTCGGAGGTTCTACAAGTTTAATTATCTAATTATCAATCAGATCTTGAATCTTGTGCTTAAGGGTGATACACCTTTCAGTATCATGTCCAACAACTCCTGAGTGATAAGCACAATGCTTATTTGGGTCATACCAATTAGACAAAGGGTTCACAACCTTAGCTTCTACTGGGTGGAGTATTCCTGGTGCCTTCAACCTCTCGAAAAGAGCAGTCAATGATTCCGCCAATGGAGTGAAGACTCGTTGATGTTTTCTTTCAAAATTAGGGCAAGGCACATTATTTTGTATAAGTCATGGACCACGATATGTTGGTTGTGCATGGTAGATAGGGTACTGTGTAGTGGAATAGCCTGGGGGTGGCAGTCAATTATATGAGGTAGATCCTCGAGTCATTACTTCATAGTTTCTTTCTACTTTCTCTTTCCAAATGAACCAGTTTAGAAGGCTTTAGATGATGTCAAACTTGCTAGTCTTCCAGTCTTAAGACCATCTTCAATCATTTCTCCGGCTCTGATGACTTCAGTAAATGTCTTTCCACCCATTGTCACCATTCGTTCATAGTATTCTGTGTCTTGGGCTTGGATGAAGTAGGTGATCATCTCTGTTTCTTCCATTGGTGGATGTACCCTAGACGCCTATTCTCTCCAATGTATGGCATATTCTCAGAAGCATTCTGTTGATTTTTGCCTTAGCTTTGTAATGGAAATTCTGTCGGGGGTGATCTCAACATGAAACTTGTAATAATCTACAAAAGCATTATCCCAAGTACACCATTTGGTCAAATCCTGTTTGGAGTACCATTCCAAAGCTCTTCCTATTAGGCTTTGATTAAATAATTTGATTCTTATCCCTTTATTGCTTCCAACACCAATCAACTTTTCACAATATACTTTCAAATGGGAAATTGGATTTCCTGGTCCGTCAAACTTTTCAAACTATGGGATTTTATAACCCGGTGGCAGCTCAACATTAAGGAATGTGGACAACTCTTCATATCTCACACTTGGATTACCATTGAGCCCACGAAGGTCTCTCATAGCATCCTCCAAGATCTTCATCTTCCAATTCATTGCTTCAACACCAACAACCTTGGCATCATTTTTAATTTCGACATAAAGATCAACATCTTGATGGTAAAATCTAGGAGCTTTGGGAACAGGTGGAGCAGTAGCATAAGTATAGACCGGTGAAACATGATGTGTCACAGTTGGAGCCTTTGAAGGAGCAACGATGTACACAAAGGGAGCCTCCTGAGCTGGACGAATGAATGAAACACTTTGAATTTACTGAGAAGCTGCATAATGGTTTCCTTGATCAAACTCATTTGAGGTCGGGAATAGAGGAATCACATGCTCTTTCTGGCGGGCATTTGGGGGTAGGTTCTAGAAAGCAGCTTGGTATAGTGTCACCATGAGACTTAATTCAGCAACTCGTTGCTCTAGACGAGCAATGACTTCCGAGTGTGATTCTGTTCCTGTACTAGTATTAGCCGTGGCAGATAAAATAGGAAATTCAGATGATGTGACCATATTGATCAAGCTAGAGTCCATTTTTGAAATAATTTTCTTAGTAGTCTAAGTAGGAAATAATGGGTTTGTAGCAGTTTCCTTGACCTTAGACCATGTAAAATATGAATGTTCTGCCAGCAAAAATAGTTTTGCTTTCTGGAGTAAGCAAGTTTGATTACCAACACGAATCAATCTCTCTTCTATAAAGGAAAGAAAAACTCAAAAGGTAAAAGAGTTAGTCCATTAATCATAATAATTAATCAAAGTAACAAATAATATTTGTTTTGCCTGAACAGGTTAATCTAAAATTCGAAGAATAGGAGGTTATAGAAAATATGACCAAATTGACAAAATTCGATCATTTAGTGGGTGGAAATGAATAAATTTTATTATTTGAATAAAATGTTCCCAAGCTGGTTTTTTGTTCTTGATTTGAAAGGTTTAACTGAGAATAATGATGTTTGATTTGAAATTGATGAAGTATTTGGTCATTCTGGCTATTTGGAGATGAAAAATTATTTCGAGGATAACAATGCCAACATGAATTTGAGTGATGACCTAATTGAAGCATAAGGAGTAGCTTTAAGCGTTTTGAACAATGAACTCAAAAAGTATCTCGGAAAGATATGAAATTTGAAAAATATATTCTAAGAGTTTGGAATGGAATAATGGACTAATCATATTTGAGGCAAAAGATATGTATTTGGACACATAAATCAATAGCAAATTATATAACATTTAGCACACAAATGAAGTATAATGCTTCCTAATATATATGTGACCCTTTATACCGAGGGTAGGTCTAACGATTTGAAGGATGTATTACACTATTTGAAACATTCCATTGCCCCAAAAATATTACAACCTTTATAAATAAATTAAATGGGGATAAATAATAGGAAAAATGGGATATAAATAACCAGTCCCATGCAGGGGCATAATACTATACTAAGCCTTCGTAGGAAATCTCCTCTTCTTGAGTTCTTGGGTATCCCGAACGTCTTTGGACAAAGCAGCACCTCGCGAAGATCCAACTTTGACTAAGCTATTAAAATAAACTCCTGACCCCAAGGAACAATGATAAGTGAAATAACATGTACAACTTTCAAATTTTAAACACATAAATATGGTCGTCCATTTGGGTCGGAGGCAACTATGGACTCAAGGTGGTCTATCTAATGGGCCCAACACGCCTTACGTGTTGAGTCTTCTTAGGTCAATGCTCTTAAATGATTTTGATTTAGCTCTGCTCTAGGTGGACTAAGAGCACGTATAATTTTGACTGTGTACCGATGACCCAAGCAGACAACCTGGGTTGGGAAAGTTAACGACCGTTGACCCTGCAAGATCAACTCAATTCGTCAGCGTACGCTGATGGAAATATTTGGATTGAACGGCTACGACCCGCATAACCGTCATTTTAGTGAAGAAGTAAAAAGTGCAAGATGGCAAAAAATGCTATGCATGCAATGACAATTTAATATTTCAATTTAAAGAAATAAAGCACAAATAAGAATTATTACATTATCAAATAGTTAGTCAAACAAGTCAAATATAATGGTTAGAACCTAATTAAATCCCTAGCAGAGTTGTCATTTCTTTTAATCGTAAAAATGACTTTTTAAAGAAAAATCAAAAATCAGTTTAAAACTTAATTAATTTAAGAAAGCCAATCTTTTACAGGAAAAACAACAACAGAGTCGCTACTTAATTTTTTAAAGAAATTAAGAAAACTTAAAATAATTTTAAGACCCTAACAAAAAAAGTCCTAAAATTTCAGAGAAATGAGTAAAGGTTCTTATTACTATTTTAAGAAGATATTAGCACTTAAAATATCCGCTAACACACGGTTATCCAATGATTTAAAAATTATTTGACTAATTTTGAAATAAAAATATTTAAAGACTTTAAAAAAATTGATATTAGTGAAAGAATTGTAATTATTTTGAAACATGACTTAGAGTAGTAGTAAGAATGACAATAATAATAATAATAATAATAATAATAATAATAATAATAATAATAATAATAATAATAATAATAATAATAATAATAATATTAAAGACGTAGATTAACATGAAAGGGTTTGTCCTTTGGGGATTTTAATTAAGTTAGATACACTAACTAAATAATTGTCAAAATCCAAGTTAATACAAACATCACCAATAATCAACTCTAAAAAAATATAATAGAGGAAAAGAAAATTGGGCCCAAATCTAGTTCTGTGCACCTGGGCCGAACTTGGGCCTTCCTCTTGCTGTTTTAGAGGCTCTTATTTGCCCATTTAAGCTGTATATCATCAGGGTACATATATTGTATATCAGTGTGTATATCTTCTTTTCCACTGTATATCAACCTATATATCCAACATTCCAACCACCTTAAATCACCACTGCTACAAGGTCGATTTTTGTTTTTTTTGGGACCACGTTACTGTATATACGTTGTATATGTTAGACCCCGTAATCACTTAAAGGTCAATTATTAATTCGGGAACAATTGTTGGGATTGAGGTATATTTTAAATT